>PVKB01000099.1:435655-637047 GCA_004027205.1 Ctenodactylus gundi
TGTAGTCCAGGCTGGTCCTGAACTCACTATTTAGACCAGACTGACCTCAACTTAAACAATCCTCCTGTCAGCCTCCCAAGTGCTGGGACTACAGGCACGTGACCCCACACTCAGCTCTTATGGTGCTGGTGAATAGAATCCGGGGCCTTGTGCTGTCCTCAAACCGGCCTGCTTTCAGTGTGGGAACATTCCCACTGTCTCTTTATTTTACAAGGCACCACTCATACTAGATAAGGGACCTAATCTTTATAGCCTCTTTAAAGTCTCTAAGTACAGTCACATTCTCTGAAACACATTTTAGGGATTCAGCATCAGAATTTTGGAGCGATACTATTTAGTTTATACTGTATATATGGGCAATTTATATTTACTGTAATTATTGGAAAGTTTGGATTAAAATTTATAATCTTGCTGTTTTCAGTTCGTTTCATTTTTATTCTTTTTCTTAATATAGGCTATTTCTTATTATTCTATTCTAGGTCTCCTATTGGGCATTATCTTTATTTTACTTTGAATGTATTGTGTTAGTTGTGTAAGGTTTATAATAATTAAATTAACCAGAGCCTACCTTCCACAGCCATCCTATTGCTTCATTTGAACTGTAAGGCTCTTACAACAATACATGCCTGTTTCTTCCATCTCATCCTTTGTTCTACAATGCTCCATTTTTTTTTTTTTTTTTTTTACATTTGTGTTACAAGCATCCAGGGCATTGCTATTGATTTTATTTCCGACAATTATTTTTTAGAGCAATTTAAAATTTAAATTCCAGTATGACTTTTCTATGCTGTATTTCTTTTGAGGTTTTTGTTAGAAGATACTGTTTTTAGACGAGCTTCTTTTATTATGTCTAAGAGGTCTGGTCTACTGGTAATGAATTCTTTCTTGTCTAATTCTTTCCTGAAAACATTTTATTAATCCTTTATGTTTGAATAATATCTGCACTGGGATTGGGGTTCTTGGTGAATAGTCTCCTTTACTCCTTTCTACTACTTGGGAGATTATTCCATTGTCTTGTGGCTTGCATAGTTTCTGAAAAGAAGTCTGTCATATTATCTTCTTTGTTCCTCTGTGTTGTGTGTCAGTTTTTCCAGTCTACTTTCAACTTTTTCTGCTCTCTGGTGGACTTCGGCCCTTTGAACATGGCAGGTTTAGGCTTTGTCCTCCCCATTCTTTGTCACCTACTTGTTTTTCTTCTATCTGTTTGGAATTCTTTGATTGAAGGATCTGTGTTTCGTATCTGTTATTATTTTTAAATGTAATTAAGGTCTTCTTTAGTCACGTTCAAAGCGCTGACACATAATACTCAACACCCACAACTTAAGGGAGGAAAGGTTGTTCTAATTCATATTTTAGGGGTCTTGTTCTGATCACGGTTGGCAGTCCAGCAGAGACCAGCTGATCACAGCATTGGAAGAGGAAGGAGAAGATTTGAGAAGAAGCCAAGGCAAGAATAGATCCTTCCAGGCCACGCGTTTGTGATCCACCTCTGCTGAACAGTCTCCCCCTCTTTACTGCACATGAAATTCATAAATTAATCCATTTGATCTAATGAAGCCCCATAAGCCAATCACCTTCCGAATACATGAGGCTTCTGGGGGACATTGCAGATCCAAACTATAGCAATAAATCAATTTTTTTCAGTATTAGGGATTGAACTCAGAGCTTCACGTATGCTATGCAAGCAATCTGCCAATGAACTAACTATACCCTGGCCCCTTTTCATTTGAGACTTGGTCTTGCTGACTTTGACTCAGGCTGACTTTGAATTTGTGATTATCCTGTCTCAGCCTCTAGAGTAGTGGGGATTACAGGTATGCGCCACACCACTGAGTGCATTCTGTTGTTATTATTTTTATAATTTCCCACCAATATCTTTTCAAATATTGTTTCAGCCTTGTTCTTTTTCTTTACTTTCTGGAATTTCCTTTTTCGTCTATGTCAGATTGTTCGACTCTGTTCCACAGGTGTCAATTTTATTCTGTTTTTCACTTGTTTTATTCTTTGTGCTTTAATTTCTGTTGACTTGATTTCAAGTTCATGGTTTCACCATCTGTATCAAATCTAAAATCTTAATTAAACAATGACTCTTTCAACAACATTCTCCATTTCTTTGTTTTTCATTTCTACCATTTCTACTTCTTTCCCGGTATGGTTTATATTTCTTTGCTGAAGTTATCTTATTGAGCATCCATATTGTTCAACTTCTTGTGAGAATTTAATGTGGTCCATGGGAGGAAAACACCAGCGATAGTGGACTTCCCTTAGGTTCATGGTGTTTATATAACCATGAAAGCTCCCTATGTGGCTCCTAGCAAACCATCAAAAAAGTTACGCTAAGTTCTTCCTAGTTTGTACAGAATCTGAGAGGTAAGCAAGTCTCCCCGTCCTGCCTCTCTTTGAAGTTACCTGTGATGATGATGATTTTAGATTTTGAGTTAACTTTTTTGTTTGCAACCCCAGTTCTCTGATTAATTCATGAAAATGTGTCACTGTGCTTAAGGATGAGATTATTATCCTGTGCGGTGTTCCACACTTTAAGTGGGACCCACGAGTCCTACAGCCTTTTAGCTTTAGAAGTCTAGAAGCTTACTTTGTTGGGAAATGTTAGTCATCTTTACACACGGAACTTGTATTTTAATTTTGTTGATTGTTGGAGAATGGGAATCACCTCATGAATAACGTAGGATATGAATATATAGTAGTTTCTATCTCATGCTATAGCTGCTTGTTCTCTTCATAAATCTTTATCAGTAGGGTATACTATCACATGGTTCAAAATTCAAAAGGATAGAGTCCTCCTGCTATTTTTATTTCTTTACTGCTAAATTCTCTATACTAGCAGCCAGTGTTACTAGCTGCTTGTTTTCCTTTCAGAATTATTTTATGTAATTACAAGAAAATACCTGTGTATCCCCCCCACTTATCTTTCACTGTTGGCAGCATATTTTACACATGGTTCTGCTGCAGTTTTTTTATATAAACAATAATATATATTTTGAAGATCTTTCCTGATCTAATGGCATGTTCCATTGTACATTGGTGTGCCATATATTCAGCCACATGTCATTTACTTGACCATCTCTCTGGGATGGACTTTTAGATTGGTTAATGCCTTTGATATTATTTACAAACAATCCCATAAGTCATGTCCCTTATGTTCAGTGATTTCCTATAGTATAAATTGCTGCCCACAGATTTCTGGGCCCAAGATGTATGCATTTATATCTATCACCAGGTTGACCTCTATTTCTCCCCTACGATCCATTAGAGTTTGCCTGTTCCCTATATCTCTGCTAAAAGAGAACATTCCCTGACTTTTGGATATTTGCCCATCAGACAGAGCAAAAATAGTATCTCAGTGCAATTTTCATTTGCATTTATCTTAGTAAGAGTTAGGCTAAATGTTTTTGCATTGGTTTGAGAGGAGACATATTGATTCTTCTCTCTATTCTCCAGAGCTCCAAAGGCCTTAGAGAACCTGTGGACTGTGTGTATGTGTCTGCGGGTGTGTGTGTGTGGGGGGGGGGGGGGGGGGGGGGGGGGGGGGGGGGGGGGAGGGGGGCGAAGGGACACCAGCCCAGGATTAGGCATTTGCAGTCCTTCTCCAGATTCAGCCAAGTAGTTCTATTTTTTACTATTGTGCAACAGCAGGACTCCCACATAAAGCCTTCCCGTGAGAATGAGTGCTCTGTTACATTTAAAAAGATAGAAAACTATCGATTGGGTAGAATGTGCTTTTGATGGCTGCTGAGGGGTAAATACCCTTGCTGTATTCCTCATCTCCTCAGATGTCAGTCTGCTGAGGTGAAATCAGGTGCCTAGTGTGATGAGGATTTCTAGACTGAGAAGGGAGAAAGATTTCAGTCACTAAGACACTTTCCCGAGCAGCTTGAAGCCCAGGCTTCTGTACCTACCTTGTGAGCTGCCCTGCTGGGACCGAGCATGCAGTCTCATCCCTGGGGCATGCTGGGAGCCTACCTCCACCATGAGCTAGGCAGGATGAGCTCATGTCTCCTGGAAGAGAGCTCTTCCTGGCTAACTAGGGGTGTGCTCCTGGGCTTTGGGTTAGGCAGGGCATGGCTCTGGAGAAAGCCTGGGACCTTCCACCCAGAGGAGCCTCAGGTTTTGGGTTTCTGGTTTTGTTTCGCTTTGCTTCCTCTCTCTCTGCAGCATGAAGCAGGAGTCCAGGAGGAGGGAACAGCTGCAGAGCCCAGAGCAGGATGGGAGCTCAGCACAGGAAGTCAGGGCCTGAGCACGAATCTCAAGGGCAAGCTGAACTCCCCGCAACGCGGACTGGGGGGTGGTTAGCAAACTGAATCACATTCTTAGAGGCCCTCGGGGCCCTGCTGATTTCTGGGCTATAAAATAATACTCTGACTCTGCCTCGAAGATGAAGAAAATTTACTCTGTCTTGCAGCTGCCTGGTCCAGTCCCTGCGTCCCTCCCCAGCAGCTGCCTGCATATTGCCAGGAATCCTCCTCTCTGTTTGCCTGGGGCTGGGCAGGCCTATTTCTACATGGGACACAAGGCAACCCCTTCTCAGTGCCTCCTCCCTGGCACTGCCCTCCCACATCTCTCAAGAGATTGAACCCTAAACCCAATGGTGGCTGTGCTTTGAATTTCTCTTCTCTTTGGGGACCTTGTCACAGCTGCAGATTCTTCAGTCTTTCCTAGCCAGAACTTTTTCCCCCCTTTGGTAGTGGAGACTGAACCCAAGGCCTTCACACTGAGCTACTACATCCCCAGTCCATTTTTATTTTGAGACAAGAACTCCCTAAGTTGCTAAGCTGCCCTAGGTGAGCTCAATTTTGCAATCCTCCTGCCTCAGCCTCCCTGACCGCTGAGATTACAGGCCTAGGCCATGAACTCTGCTTGTAGAGGGAGTCCCCAGAGCCTATAGGTGAGCCAAAAGAGGCTCACTGTTCCAGGAGCTGCCCCTGCCCGTGTGGCTCTCAGCCTCAGGGGCTATGGTCCCTCAGGGTCCACACCTCCAGAGGTGGGAGGATGTGGGACCATGGTGGCAGCAGGTAGATACCACCGATCTACCACAGCTAACCACACCGATCGCCTGTTATGTACCAGGTGCTGTTTTAAGCTCATTAAGCGCGTGACCTTGCCAAATACTCATAATGTCCCTTTCAGGTGAGACTATTGTCATCCCCATAAAAGACGCAAGAAAACTGAGGCGCTAACTTCAAGCCCGAGTGTCCCTCTAAGAGCCAGCTGGTGCAGAGGGGGAGCAGTTGGGCCTCCACTCCACTGGGCGCTGTTCTGAGACCCGTGGGCACAGATCTCAGGCTGCTCCCTGCCTGCCTTAGAATGAGACCCCTGGGAAGGAGAAAAAGCAGAGGGGAGTGGGAGGAGCTGGGGTCATGGGTGGGCTCTGGTCACAGAGGGGACACGTGACCGGACACGTGGCTGCCCCAGAGGGTCCCCGGGAACATTTGGGGATGAGAGGATTAGAGGCCACCAGGCTGCAGGCACAATTGCTAACGGAGTTCAGGCGAAGGAGGGGATTAGCCGAGGATTTGGGGGAAGTTTTCTGCAAATCCCTTGGGCTCTTGGCAAGGGTTACTTGTAGATTGAAAGAGGTCCTGCAGGGTGAGGGAAAGGGACGGCAACACGTGGGTTCCCAGCACCCTTCCAGAGGGCCTGGCCTCGTGCCGTGCCATGCCCTTCGCGGTGGCTCTAGGCTGCTCTCTTCCCTCCTGGGGCCTCACTGTCTTCATGGAAGGACGCTGGAATCCATCCGGAGGCCCCAGCAGAGTGGGCGGGTTCCTGGCTGGCGGGGACCTGGGTGGGGCCTGAGTCCTGGTTCTGCCTTCAGCGTTTCTTTCTATTTGAGGGCATCTTTCTTCCCTGTATTCCTGTCTCAGAGGAACCTAGACTCAAACTTAGGTGCTTGTGCCAAGTACCCCCTCTCCCCACCCCCAAACCCCCTATTCTCCCTCGCCAGCCCACCTCCCCACTCCCTCCAGAACAGTAAGAACTCAGAAAATAGCCAAGTGGTTATTGTTCCTCAAGAGCCCTGCCCTCTCCTGGTCAGCAAGGTGCCAGCCTAAGAAGGTAGCACTGGTTCTACAGCCCTGTGCTGCCACCTGGAGGTCACAGGTAAGGGAGGATGGCAAGGATGTGACTGTAGCTATTAGAACTGGAGGTCTTATCTAACCGCGGGCCTAATACTTGACATGAATTATATCACTTGAGAGTGAGATTTCTAATATCTCATACAAAGACGTGCTGTCCTTTGCATAGCCAGAATATTATCTAGGTTATTTTTACTTAATTCATATAAACCCTATCAAGTAGAGATTCATTTTCTTCGTTAAACAGATAGAATGTATCAAAGTTCAGAGATGTTAAATAATTTCCCAAGGTCACACAGCAACTAAATAGCAGAATTAAGCATTAGAACCAAAGTCATTCTTGTCCCCCCACACCATGTGTGTCCCCTACAGAAGCTCTGCGTTCTCTGACTGGCTCCGGCGGAGAGCACAGGTGTGACTGTGGAAGAAGAATCAAAGGAAATCAAGATCCGTGATCCAGGAAGCATCCATCTTTTCCCCCAGTTTCACAATGACTTACCTTTGCAAAGAGACCGGAAATTGACAACCAGCAGTGGACACATCCTGAGAGCAAGATTCCTGCAGCTTTCAGATTATCCAAGCGCCTGCCAAAAGAGTGCGCACCCCCACACGGTCTCCAGAAGTGCAGCCTGGTTGGAGATGTGCTAATTCTGGGAGCGGGGATAGGGAAGTATTTACATTTTCATCCTCATGCTGTGTGTGCATTTCTTCCAGTGCATTTAAACTACATTAAAAAAGATAATGCCACAGGCTAGATTTTTTTTTTTTTTTTTTGAGGCAGAGTCTCACTCTGTAGTTGAACCTGATCCTGCATTCCCTATGTAGCCCAGGCAGGCCTTGAACTCATGGCACTCCTCCTGCCTCAGCTTCTTGAGTGCTGGGATTACAGGTGTGCATCACCATGCCCAGCTTATGTGGTGCTGGGAAATTGAACCCAGGGCCTTACGCTTGCTAGGTAAGCACTTTTCTCAGATGAAAACAGTTCAAATGGCCAGTAAATAAATGAAAAAATGCTCAACATCCTTAGCCATTAGAGAAATGCAAATCAAAACATCCCTACGATATTGTCTAACCCGAGAGAACAGTGCATATCAAGAACTCAAACAGCAATCAATGGTGTTGAGGCTATGGGGGAAAGGGACCCTCTTACACTCCTGGTGGGATTGTAAACTGGAACAACCACTATGGAGGGCAGTATGGAAATTCCTCAAGAGCCTAAAAATGAACATCCCCTTCAACCCAGCAATGCCTCTTCTGGGAATCTTTCCAAGAGAACTGAAAGCATCATCGCAACTAACAATAGCTAAAACGTGGAAGACACCAAAACACCCATCAAGACCAATGGATACAAAAAAGTGTGGTTATGTACACAATGGAGTACTACTTTTCTATAAAGACTGACAGCTTTGAGGCTTTTGTAGGTAAACGGATGCAACTTGAGACTCTCATGCCCAGCGAAGGGAGTCAGACGTAGGTTAAATATTGAATGGTTCCTCTAACATGAGAAACCCGAAATACAGTCATTTCATAGAACAAAGGGAGTTTGGGGGTGATAGTTGGAACTAGTGGGGAGGGGGAAGGTGTGGGAGGGTCAGAAAGGAGAGGGAGGGGCTTGCAACTTTGATGCGATATAAACACGTACAAAATACTCAAGTTCGATGTAAACGTTATGTACCGCATATATACATATCAATAAATGGGGAAAAATAAAATACTACCACAGGAAGGAGATTCTTAAGAGACTGCTGTCTGAGAAGAATGTTCAGGGATAGAAAGAAGGAAGGGTCTGTTCTGGAGAAACTGAGGCAGAGGGATGCACCGGAAGTCACACGACCACTGAATTGGACCTGAAACTCACCTTCCAGTTGCTAGCCTATTCTCTTTCTTCTCTACTGAGTGGTCCCCAGAACGTTGGGGCGGAGCAAGTGAAGGGCAGGCCCTGTGTGCTGGGGGAGTCACCGGGGAGCAGAAGGGACTTAGAAGAGCAGAGCAGCCAAAGGTGTGTGTTACCAAACAGCCCTCGGACTCTAAGGAGAGAGGAAGGAAGGGCTGGTCTTACATCCCAGGCCTGGTTGTATACCAGCTCTGTGCCACATTCCGTGTCCTTCCCCCCAGTAGTAAGCAGGGCACCTGGCCCAGCCTGGTCCTCGGTTCTGACGTCTGTCTGCACCCTGAGGGCTCCCTGCGGGACGTGAGGCGCCACTTAGGAGAATGATGCCTGAAGGCGGTTTGATGACATTATTCTTTCTTGCAAACATCTTAAATGCTACAGTAACCTGCCACCTTTTAAAAATTTCAGAGTAGTTTTAGATTTATAGCAATATTGAGTATAAAGAAGCTCCTGAAACTACCTTCCCTACACAATAAGGCCTTCCCTGCCAGGAGTATCATCTCCCAGTGTCAGGGATGGACGGATGTGAAGCTGAGTTACTTTAGATGTTATATGTTCTCGGTGTTCCTAGATTAGGCAGTGTTTCCAAATGCCTGTTTTTATCATGGAGAGCAGCTAGGCAGAGATGAGGACCAAGGTCCCATGGCTGGAGGTGGCAGGGATCTAGGGCTAGACCTGCACAACTCTGTGCCTGGTCACATGGCTTTCTGCCTAAGGCTCACCTTGGGACAGGCACAGCTGGCTCCTCTATATGGAACTGAGCTGGGCGCAGCTCCTGCCTCAGGGGCGCTCATGGTCCTGTGGGGGCACAGGTGCACCTAAGAGGGCTCTGCCCCTGCGCATGAGTTACAGCAACCAGCACTTGCCAGGCTTCTTGCATTTTACACTGGCTGGCGGCCGGACCTTGGAAGAGTTTATAGGGTTGGACAGGCTAGTACTTGAGTCATTCTCACAGGCCTCAGGACGATTGATCCAATACTGTTCCTTGCATAGGGCAATAATTTCTATTGAAATGGATCAATACACCCCATAAATAGGCTGTGCAAGCTTCCCTTGGCCTCGTTCACCGTCATGACGCACGGCAGGCCTTGAGGCTCCGGGCCAGCATCCCTCCCACTCACCCCAAGACACTCTGGCCTCTTCTGGGTAGGTGCTGGCCTCCAGACAGCAGGATGCTCTGCACGGGGCTTCCCTGCCCTGCTGGCCACCAGGCCAATGGATGTTCCTTTGGTTGAGCCTGGGTCACCCTGAGAGGACAGTGGGCCAAAAGCTCTTTCTCCTCTCAAGGCCACGTGGGTCAGTAGAAAGAGCTTAGCTTTGGGGTGTGACCCATGTGTACCCTTCTCTTTACCAGCCTGGCCTTGAGAAATCCTCGGTTTCTTCATCTGGACATTGTGGTGTTAATCTCTGAAGAGGTTTAAGGATTTCAGAATGGAGTGTAATTCCTGACACACGATGGGTGCTCAGAATTGGTAACCCTTATTTCCGAGCCAGATGGGAGGACCCAGCATGCTCTAGTTCTAAGCTGCGTTATGTCCAGAAGATACCCCTAAAGGAGCTCCCAGACAAGAGACCAGAGGGTCCAGAGACTGGCTTCTTAATTTCCTAGCCTGACAAGTAGGAATCAATTTTTCCTCTTTAGAGCCATTACAGCTCGTCACCCATAAAGCAGATCCATGCACCCTATCTGATTTTCGTTTGGGAAACCAAGTACCAATACTGACTTTCTCATGGGTCCTGGGACATAGACAAGCTTGTTAACTTGGTCTCTTCCTCCCACCAGCAGCCAGGCAGCTCCCGACTTCCCATTTCTAGCCTAGTGGAGGGTGATATGTTTCCTAGAGTCCACTGGGAACTCATGGGGGATTAAATAAATGCAGATTCCAGGTTCCCTCTCCCCACTGAAATGTATTAAACGGGATTCTCCTGACGTAGGGCTAGGATCCTCTTCAACAGGCCACCCCAATGACCCTAATTTGGGAGTCATGCCTTAAACCATCCACAGAGTGGGTGTTTCACAGTCTGTGTCTCTAAGGAGGACGGCCCAAGGATCAGGACTGAGAAGGATTAGATGACTTAGAAGGAAAGGAGGGGTGGGAAGGGGGAGAACAAAATCTTACTGTCCTTAATCCTCATGGATTAAAAAAATCTTGCTGCCCTTAATCCTCTCCAGGGAGAGGCACGGTTGGTGTAGCGTAGAAATACACATTTGAGAGCCACCACGTGTTGGTTTAAACGTCAGCTCAACCACATGTTAGTATATTCTTCTAGGTTACTTCTTTCGCTTTTTAGTGTTTCCTAATGTTAAAATGGGCATGCTAATATCTACTTCAAAGACTTATGGTCATAAGAGTGTAAAAGATTCATGAGGGACAGGCCCACACAGGCCCGGTACAGAGTAGGAGTGCCGGTGGTCAACTCCAAATCTGCAGCCCGTGGCCCTACTCTGTCCAACGGGGCTGGACTACGCCAAAGTGTTTGCCAGCTGGTGCAGTGTTTGGCGTGGTCAGTAGAGGGTGCTGAAGAGACACCGAAGGGCCTGACGGAGGCACAGCTCCTTCTCCTGGCTCCAAGGAGCCTGCTTGTTCTAACAGCGCCATTGCCCGTAGTATATTGGCTCAGGGAGCCTCTCCAGCAACCAGCAGGGGTCTCCTGGGCTCCCAGTCTTCTGGAAACCTGTGAACGCGGCGGTCCTACAGCCTGCAGCAGCCCTCTCCAGCAGGCCCACCTCTCAGCTGGGTTCCCAGGGCCTTCTCCCAGGAAATCTCCCTCAGCACCTGGGGTGGCAGCTGCAATTCTGCTAAGTGCCTTTTACAAGTTTAGAATCCTTTGTCTTCTTTCTCCTTGTTCAAGTTGCTTGTGAGATTTTTGACTCCCAAATGGACTCTGACTAACGCATAGCAGATGCTTGAAAATGGTAAAGCACCTGCTCTTGCCACCAAGAAAGTATGATTACATGCACCCTAAGACAATCACCACACACCACCAGAAACTGGGGCAACTGTAAAATTTGCATGCCTGCTCTGAACAGACAACTTCTTTCTTTGAGGGGTTCCAGAACATTGCCACTACCACGGTGTGTGTCTTGGCAATGGCCAAGGGAAAACCTGGAGGAAACAAACGGCTGCCGGACTATTAGAGGGCACCAAGCTCCTCTGTAGAAATCAGGCGGTACTCAGGAGGACTAGGGAAACCAGGCCAAACACCGACGATAAGGAATATGACCCAAGGGGCAGGAAGTCTTACCCTTCTAGGACGTGGATAATTTGGGAAGGACCCAACTAGCTGAGCTACCGAAGCCCTGTTCTCCAACCTTCACTATTCATAGGATACAACTATAGGAATAAAATGTGATTTAGATGCCCATCTGTGTTGTTTTTTAGGAAGACTTGAATCCCATAGGCTCCAGCAAAAGCACAAGATTCTGGAATCTGAGTAGGTAGAGCTTCCTGCTCCCCCAACGAACATTAGCTCAGCCAACTTTGTCCTAGGTGACTGTGTTGCTGTTTTTCTCATCTCAACAATGGCAGCTGGGATGGAGGCAGGCCTTGGGGTGGAGTGTCTGCCACCAACAGTCTGGCTGTGTGGTCCTGCTTCACAGCTGCATGGAGGTCCATGTGTAGACAGGAGCAAGCATGATGACGTGGGAAGAATCCAGGGTCCCTGTGCTGAGCCCTGGGCTGCCCCTAACAGGTAGGGATCCTGGCTATGAGCTACAAGCATAGTAGGGCTCAGAGAAAAAGGAGATAAAAGGGAAGGATTTAAGGGCCAGACCAAATTTCTGATTGAAGAAACAGATACAGCCAGGGCCCTGCCTTACTCACACTGTGGGTTAATGTCTCCAATTTAGCCACAGCAGGGGCTGGCCTTCTGGCCTGGCAGCGGGGAGAGCCAGGCTGGGCAGTGATTAGCAGAGATGGCCACTAGGTGTCCCTGTCTCACCATCATCAATCCAGGGTGCAGTCCTTGCTGGTTGGTGGCCCACTCTAGGTGGCGGAGTTTTAAATTTCCGTGGTCACAGGATCTTCCAGGTGATGGAATCACTGTGGGACTCACTGCCCCAGGCTGTGGGTCCCAGGTGCTGTGCTGCGGTGGCTGTGCTGGTAGGGGCTCTTTTCTTCTGGTTGGTAGGCGCAGCCTTCAATGAAATCAGCTGATTAGAATCTGTAAAGACCTGGCACCCCAGATCTGAGGAGAAAGAGGTGGGCGAAGAGAAGCCTGCTTCCCCACACAGCTAGATGGAAAAAGACCCAGGACCTGAACCTGAGGCCAGGAGCCCTTGCCCAGGGCTTCATCTGCTCCACCAGCCCCTTCAGTTCACCATGCACGCTCCTAACAGCTCCAGAGCACTTTCTCACACTTTCTTTGGAGCTGCATAGAATCGGACACCTCAGATGGTATGGCACGTCAGAAATCAGCCCGAGTGGGTGCCCTGGCTGGAGGTCAGTTTACTCCCTGTTGGTCCAGAGGGCTTGCCAACGTCATTCAGGCTTTCTGCAAACGGTGGCAGAAGGGAAGGGAGAATGCAGACAATGGGTGGGACAACTTCACAGCCATGGCAGGTTGGGTGGGGCCCAGGCTGGGGCCGCACGCTGAGGCCCCCGCGGACACCGGTACAGGCAGGAGCCTGTAGAAGCTATGACAACTGTGACCACGAGAGGCAGCGCCCCATCACACTGCATGGTCCAAGACATCGCTCTCCAAGCACTGAAGAGAACAAATGTTTTTAAGGAATAGAGGGGTATTGCAATAATATTCTAAATGTAGAAGAGAGAAACCTAGGCCAGTCTGGGCTTGAAGTTCGCCTCCCGAAGGCAGCCGTTTTATTGCTTTGTCCGTCTCTTCTTTCAGCCAGGAGCTGCGTGGCCGTCACAGCTGCAATGCTGGAGAACACCCCGTGTCCCACTGCCTCCCACGTGGGCTTTCCTGCATGGTGCGCAGTCGCTCAGAACTTTAGGAGCCCGCTGTAGTCTTCAAGTTGTTCGAGAAGGAATGGTCTAGAGATGCCCCAGCCTGAACTCCCTCAAGCCAGCTCACTTTCCCCTCCTGTCTTCCACCAGGCTACAAAATTAGACCCAATTCCTCATTCTGCAGCCCCTGCCCCTCCCATGCGGCTAGCGTGTCACTGCGGCCATTGTAATTGACCGTTCGGCTGGGATATTAAGCACTTTGGGCTTGGCTGGGGGACAGTTAATCAACAGCCTTGTCAGAGTGATGGATTCTTCTAGGATTATTGCTTAATTAGCTTGTTTAGAGGAAATAATCAACCAGGACAGCAGTTCTCAAGGAGCCAGGAGAGTGGGACAAGTGGGCAGCGGGATCATGGAGCGCTCCCTGGAGCAGAGTGGTGGAGGTGGGCGTGGGGGGCTCTCAAGGGAGCCGGCCTGGCACTGGAATTCGTTAGGCATCTCGCAATTGCCCTGGTCGCTGCAGCCCAGAGAACTGCCCCATGCGGTGGAGTTGACGAGTAGTGCTTCCTGAAACATCACCCACAGAACACGCTCACTTCCAGAGCTTTCTGCAGATTTCCAGGCCTACTTTTAGACTGCCTGGATCCGTCTCTGAAGTTCTTTAAACAAGTTATTTGAGGTATTCCTATGCATAGCATGATTTGAGAGGCAGAGCTGTAAGGGTTTGAGGTAAGGAGAATTCAGTCAGCATTGGGCAGGTTTACATTGCTACTGGGAGTGGATTTCAGAGCTTCTCAGACGTCTGAAAACTGGTGGGGAACCCGGGAGTTGACTGTGAACTTCCTGGCCTTTCCCCCTCCAGCCATCTCAACAGCTTAGAAGCACTTCATTCCCTACATTAAATACCTTCCTTCTTGAAATACCTTGAGTGGTTCTTGATTTCTCTTTTTTTCTTTTCTTTTCTTTCTTTTTCTTTTTCTTGAGACAGGGTCTCAGGTGGGTCCTGAACTCACTCTGGAGCCCAAGCTGGCCTTGGACTCATGGCAATCTTCCTGCCTCAGCCTCCTGATTGCTGGGATTACAGGCAAGTGCTATCACACCCGACCAACATGGTGCTGGGGAATCGAACTAGGGTACTTAGCACTTGACTTAACACTTGCTAGGCAAATGCTTTAACTGCTGACCCATTCCTCCAGGCCTTCCTGTTTCCTTGACTTTGTCTTACCTGATATACACGCTTCTTCCCTACCTTCTCCCCCTCTTCTTTTATCTTGTACACACACTCTCTCTCTCTCTCCTTTTCTTATTCCCATTCCCTACCTCCTAATCAAAACTAAATGATAAATGTTTTATTTTGGGTGTGTTATAGTGTCTTGGCTCTTAATTAAAACACTGGCGAATGGAACATTTTCAGTTGGGGAAAAAAATCTTAATGAATTCAGGTGCCTGTATCGGTGGCCCTCCATGGATTCTGTTCTAGGAGGTACTGGCTCTTGATGGAGAAAGACAGTGCTGTGGTTTGGGTCTGGAATGTCCCCCGAAGTCTCAAGTAATGTGATGTAGTGGAATAATTGTGAAACTATGTGTTATTGGAAGTAGGACCTGGTGGGAAAGGGCAGACGCTTGGGGTTTCACCTGTAAAGACTGTGTCAACTTGTTAAGATTGGTAGTTGCCTGGGACAGAGCTTTAAAGCATGCATTATTGACTTGTGGGCCAGGAAGTGAAGGAGGGGCACTCAAGAGGAGAAAGGGGGAGCACCTGCAACTCTTAAAGAAATGAAGAAACATCTTACAGCTGGTGTCTGGGAAAGCTCTAGCTTTGCCTGTCTCTAGATACCAGCGGGCTCCTGCTGGGCATGGTTTCTGTCAGCGGTGGGGCCAGCCTCTGCCATGTGCCTCCACTCTTGCCAGCTGCCCATGAACGAACTGTGTGAGACCTTCCGAAATTGTGAGCTGAAATAAATCTTTCCTCCCTTAAATTGCGGATGTCAGGTATTTTGTTACAGCAACAAGAAAAAAGTAACGAAGACAGAGGGTGATGGGAGAAAAGATGGAGACACTTTCCACTGTGAATCTCCCTGTACCTCTGTAGGGCTCAAAGTTGCTGAGCACCAGCTAGGGTAAAGGGACTCATTTCTGTTCCAGGGAGAAATAAAGCTCAACTTACTCCTGCCCCACAAACACAGGGGATGCACCTTGAGCTGCTTTCTGGAACTCTGCATCCCTGGAGTGTGTGTGGATGTGTGGATGTGTGTTGTGTGTGTGTGTGTGGGGGGGGGGGTGGATGAGTGTGGGTATTCATGTGCTTTCTGATGGCCACCTGCATGGGTACTCACAAGCTCTGGGCAAGTGACCTTCCCTTTTCTCTTCCCCATCCAGGGCCACCTAAGGCCCAATAGGTAGAGGGCATAGTCACGGAGTCACAGATTTCCTTTCAGGCTTTACTGTGACTTGTAACCATGTAGCCATCTTCTGGCCTCAAGGATCTCACCTGTAAAATGGGCAAGAGGAGCCTGGCACCTGCTTCCCTCCCCAGCTGGCTGTAGGTGTAGTTGTGGAAGCCTTCATGGGTCTGAGCACCAGGTAAGGTCTGCGTCGTAGGCCTTGCCCCTTATTCCTTGATGTCTCCCCACTACGCCCCTTTTGCTGTCTGGATGGCAGGGTGCTCCTCCATTTTCTCATCCCAGAGGGACAAGCGACCTGCTCCAGGACCCACAGGTAAGAACGTGGCAGGGCCAGGGGTACCCAACCTCCTCAGTTGGTGACATCTACTTGCTCTGGGGCCTTTCTTGACCTTGGTGGAGCGAGTGAGGGACACAAGAAGGTGCAGCCTGGGGACATGCCGGCTAGTCTGCCCCATGCTCGAGTCTAAGGACCAGGGTACTTCTTTCCCTGGGGAACAAGGATTAGTACTGCTAGTTCCAAGCAGGGAAGTCAAACCCTCCCCGCCGCGGGCATCAGAGCTTTCCTCAGCTCTCTGGATCTCCAGCGTGGCTCTGAGTCAGCTTTTCAGTCAATCCATTGGGTCACCTCTCCCCTTACATCCTGCTAGTTTAAAAGAAGACTAATGTCTTGTTCCTGAACAGAGCCCTGTGAAGGGGGAAACTGCTCTGCATTGCTGTGGACACCCATCCAGCCAACGCAGAGAGGCCCAGCCCACCTCCTGAGCGGGGGCAGAAGTCACGCTGTTGACTCCAGGCCTGTAAAATTAGGCTTTCTCTTCTTGTCTCCTAGGATCCAAGCAGACTCTGAAGGGCTTTGGGGTGACCTGTGGTTAGGGCAGCAAGGTGCGAGGTGTGGTAGACTTCCTACATGGATGCGCAGTGGGGAGGCCATCTCTGCGTCCTGCAGGTGACGGTTAGTGCATCCTTGACCTGCTGGTCTGAGAGTTTTGCAAGTAGAAGACCTTATTCAACAAGGCAGCCTGGCAGTCCAGGATACAGGACCTTCAGACGTTAGCTCTCTCTTATTCTAAATGCCACATTCTTAGTCGCAACCATCTGTCCTGTTCTACCACGCAGAGGATCAGGAGACAAGATGGCCTACTTCAAGCATTGTTGTGTCTGACCTCAGACATTTGAAAATATAAGCAAGGCCTTGACTCCTCAGGTATGGGGCCATGGCATCAGAATGGCTGCGGACACTGCAACAGCAGGCTAGCTGGCTGTGTTCGGTTCTTCTAATTGCTGACCTTGTTCCTGGCCCACGTGGGGGTATGACAGACCAGTCCTGCCATGCAATTCTGCCTTCTGATGGCCCTTGCTCGGACAGTCACACTCAGAGAGGTCATCACTTCCTGCCCTTTTGTCAAAGTTCCCCCACTGGACGGATGCTCCCAGACATGAGAGCTCCAACTGCAAGTTCTCCTGAGTGTACCCCGTCTGTCACCCTCTGGAATCCTTCACACTCTTATGAGCCACGGTCTTTTTTGAGACACTGGAGGATCACTTCATGACGATGAAGAGGGAACTGCCCACTTGCCAGCTAGATTTTCCCTTCCCCAACATGTATTTTTGAGCCAGTATTAAGATTCTTCTACTTAGAGACCTTTATGGAAAACGTGTTTTATTTTGTTGTTTAGCTGCATAACAACCAGGACTCAGGCATTGGATAAAGTGATTACTCAGGAAACAACACTGCAGGGACAAATCCTGGGTCACCTGCAGCATCCTGGACCATTGTGTATTCGAATGGTAGGAGGGGCTCACAGGCAGCTTCTCCCCCACTTCTTCACAGGGGGACATTTCCTGTAACATTTTTCAGGGAGTACAGGTGATGTCATGAAGTACTCTCATGACCCAGTACTGGCGTCAGGCTTACCAGGCCCTGAGACCATCCAGGGGCCCAGCCAGAGGATCAGTCAGGCTCATTGATGGTGGTTTTGACTCCATTTCACACAGGACAGCTGAATCTCAACCACAGAGGGCAGCAGAGGGCCTTGGAATGAGGCAACTTCTCCGCTGGAAGCTTGTCCTAGAGAAAGATGTGGACGCTCACATGCACAAGGCCCCGGGAAAGCAAAGAAACTTGTCCTTCCTTTGTGTGACCCCACAGAGGCTGGGCCTTGGTCCTACAGTTGCTATCTGAGACCATATGACAGTAGAGGGATCCCAGGGACCTCCTGCTGCACAGCTCCATCGCACCAGGGGCCAGTCCCCATTCTTTTCTCTGAGGGCACCTTCCATCTCTCTACCCAGTCTACAGTGTAAGTCCAACCCACAGCCCAGCTAGAACTGTGAGTACCTATAGCAGTAGAGACAGAATCTTGAGCAGCAGATAAGTTCCCACCTCTTGGCACATTGGAAAGGCTGAGGCTGGGAGCAGCTATAGCAACAGCCCTGCCCTCTGTCTGAGCTGAGCTCCAGTCTGCTGTCTGTGTCCTTCTGCAGGGTAGTGGCTTTTCTTGATTGCATGTAGCTTGGGTTAAAGAGACATTCTTGCACAGGTATTTCTTCTGTGGCTGTAGTTGGCCAAATGCCCTTCTCTGGGGGTAAAGACTCGGCTCTTCTTCCCCGTCTCCCTTCTCCCCATCTTGAGTTCTAAACTCTTATCTCTTGGCCTATTTACTAGTTTAATTATTTTTAAATAAAAATTCAGTCCAATGGCCATACTTCAAAATTCAATTAAAATCAAAAGTTTATGAAAAAAAAGAGCAGTCCCTTTGGGGGTTTGGATCTGGAGTGTCCCCCAAAAGCCTCACATACCTATGGATACCTTGTACTGCTGGGAGGTAGGACGTGGGTGGAAGGGGCAGATGCCTGGGGCCTGAGCTGGAGGGGTGTGTGCTGGTTTCACCCTTCCTCCCTGACTTGGATCCATTCTGTCAGGCTGTGAGGAGCTCTGCCTCCAGCTCCGGCCCCACTGTGTGTTTCTATTGCCAGCCACCATAAATTAAATGAGACCATCTGAAACTGTGAGCTACAATAAATCTTTCCTCCCTTAAGTTGTGGATGTCAGGTATTCTGTCCCAGCAACAAAAAAGTAACTAAGACAGCCCCCTAGCCCATTCTTCTCAATTTTAGGCTTTTCTCCCTATTTCTATAATATGCTTACATAGTTATTCCTTGATTTGTCAGTTTTAAATGCCTATTGACTTCTTGTGATGGAAGATAGCCAGGATGCTCCTAACCCACGTTCATATCTGTATCTTCTCTTTCTCCGTTCTTCTAATACATTTATATCACATTTTTTAAAAATCAATATTCAATTTTTACTTTATTATAATTATGTATGTACTGTTCACCACCGAGTGAAAAATACTTATATTACATTTCTTTTCTTCTACAACTCTTTGTTCTTCCAAGAGCTCATAATTACCTCATTTTTTTCTTTGTGTAGTCTGCCATTATCCCAATAATTCTTCCAAAACTCTCCACTAGAATTGCAACACCCCTCTGAGCGTGATTTTTCTCATGATAAGCAATGTGAGAAGCTGCTGGCTCCACTTTCCCCAAAGCTCACTCTGCCCGCTCCCTTTGTGACTCTACACTCTCTGCACTGACAGACGTGTGTTTTGATTCTCCTGTCTCTGTCTACTGTTGACTCTCCTGGTCTCTGAGCTCCAACTCTTCCTTCCTTTTAGTTTATGCCCATGGAATGTACATGTTGATTTCCTCACAAACCAGCTGTAGAAGGCTGGATACTCTGGCTTTGCAAGATGCCAGGTAACCAACAGGTGCCTGTTTGCTGGTGGAGTCTGGAGTTTTCACTCTGCCAGGGGCAAATTCAGACTCCAAGCTCTTAACTCAACCCTCATGAAAGAAATTGATTCAAACTTCTGATAGTCTCATCTACTCCATGGTGCCAATCTCTAACTCTAGGTCTTGCCAGGCATCTCAGCAGGAATTTCTTTGGTCTGAAGGTTGAGAGAGATAAATTTATTGGGATGGAAACGGAGCCACTGTGGAGAAGATGATGGATGACGATCAGCAGAACCAAGGCCACTGCGGCTCACTTTTCACTTTCACGCAGATCAGAAGATGGCCCTTCCCTGAAGACAATTAATTTCTGTGCAGTAGGAAATTGTTACAGGTACTAATTTTGTTAAAATAAGGCACTTTACGGCCATATTGGCAGTCGATCAGCGTGGATGTGGATGACATTAGCTAGACAAACTCTCTGCAGGATGTGGTTTGCAATGTATTAAACCTCTGGACTCAGAAGTCAGTTAAGATCAATATGGCCTCAAATTTCTGAGGAACAGATCTCAGTTCACTCTTAGTATTTTTTTTAAAAGTATGGGCTTGATATTTTAACGTAAGTATTAACTACCATGTGTCACATGCTTTGGTTAAAAATAATTATTGGTGGGGAAAAATAGGAGTATAGCCTGGCTGTACAAACCTATATGCTAAGCTATTAATTTAGAAGAAATAGATGGGTTGGAGAGGAGACAAACAGAAGAGGACAAGTCCCAATGGTAGTAGAACCGAGCATGCCCAGAGACTCTGAGCATGAGGGGAAGACTTCCCTTACTTAGTGTGCAGGAGAAGACTCAGAGGCAAGTTAACTGGTGACAGAGTTTTCAATGTCCCTCTCTCTGGGGAGCAGCCCACTTAGCAAATACAGTGAACCCCTTGCTCACCCTAGCATGGAAGACCAAACGAATGGACGGGGGCATTTTTTTCTAGACTGGGTGCTGGTCGACAATGAAATTCTCTTTGCTGATCTGGGAGTGATAAAACAAAAAGTCCTATAAGAAGTAACTTGGCTTTGAAGTAGTAAAGTGATGGAGTTTGGGGAGGAGTCGAAAAGTGGCCCGGGCACAGGAGTGTAGATTCCAAAAAGATCAGGGAAACATAGGCTAGATAATTGCTTTCAGAAGAAAATATAGATCATGGTGCCTTAAAAATAAAAACAAGTTAATATACCTCAACAGGAAAAGAAAAATCACTGAAATAAGAGGAAATCTATGCATAAGATCATATTTACAACAGTTGGGATGAGAACAAAACAGAGGAAGACAGCCTGAGCGCACGATTTTTTTCCCCAGTCACTTGGGAAATTGTTACTGGATGATTTGTCTATGCCATGACTGTTTGCTTTATGCTAAGAAGATAGCAACAAACAGAACAGACCTAGGTTTAGAGTCCAGCAATGAATTCAGACATCAAGTGGGTAATTAAAAGTGTGTTAACTCAGCCAACTACAAACAGAAGGGCACTTCCTCAAGCTGACATATGACACCTAAGCAAACCTTGAGAAATGATATCTATTAAAAGCCTTAGGCTAATGTCATATTTAATGGTGAAATACTGGATGCTTTCTGCCAAGATAAGAAATATAAGAATGTTTACTTTTTCTGCCTCTATGCAATATTATTCTAGAAGTTCTAGCCAGGACAATTAAGCAAGAAAAAGAAATAAAAATCAGAAAGGAGAAAGTGAAACCACTCTATTTTCAGATGACATAATTTTGTGCCTGTAAAATCCTAAGGAATCCCTTTAAAAGCAATTAGAACTAATAAACAAATTTAGCAGGGCTGCAGGGTATAATATCAATATATGAAAATCAAATTTATTTCTGTATGCTAGCACTGAACAACCCAAAAATGAAATTAGGAAATAACTCCATTTACAATAACAACAAAAATATAATGCTTAGGAATAAATTTAACAACGAAAGTGTAGGGTTTCTACACTGAAAACAGAAAAACATTTTAAAGAAAAATTTAAACAGATCTTGAAGAGTAGAGAAAAGTTCCATATTCATGCATCAAAAACTTCATATGGTGAATATAGCCATAATCCCCAAATTAATCTATAGAGGTAACATTATCCTTATCAGAATTCCAGCTGTCCCTTCCTTTTTTTTTTATAAATTGACACCTGATCCTAGAATTTATACGCAATTCAAGAAACCCAGAATAGCTAATTTAATCTGAAAAAAAGTTGAAGGATTCACATTTCTTGATTTCAAAACTTCCAACAGAACTATAGAACTACAAATCACGACAGCAGGTACAAGCACAGGGAACAGCCAATAAACCAATGGAATAGAATTGAACATCTAGCTATAAATCCTTATATTATCATATTTTTATGTTTGTAAAATGTATATTAAGAGATATAAGGGAAAATAAGCCTTTCAATGAATGGTCCTGGGAAAATTGGATATCTGTATGCAAAAGAATAAAGAGTCCTACTTCAAACATACAAAAAACAGCTCCAAAATAGTTCAAAAACCTAAACAGTAAGAGCTCTCATAAGAATTTTTAGAAGAAAGAACAAAAGTAAATATTTGTGACCTTGGCTCAGGCAATCATTCCTTATATTCCCAGCAAAAATGTAAGTGATAAAATAAAAAAATAAGCAAGTCAGACATCATGAAAATAAAAAAGACTTATATGCTACAAATGCTACCATCAAACATTTAAAAAGACAAGTTGTAGAATAGGAGAGAAATTTGAATTACACATATAAAATGGATTAGGAAGACATAATACAGAATCTCTCTTACACTCAACAGCAATAAAATGAATAGGGGTTTCTCCACAGAAAACACACAAATGGTCAGTAACACTAACACTATTTGTCACCACAGAAATGCAAACCCACAACGAGGTTTCCATTCATACCCCCTAGAAGAGTTACAATATAGAGATAAACAGGGACAATAGCATTAGTGAGGATGTGGAGAAGTTGGAACCATCCTTCACTGTTGAATAATAATGCATATAATATAATGCAACTAACTTGCACAACAGTTCTTCAAAGCGTTGCACATAGACTCACCACGATTCCAAATTTCCATTCCTTGACATGGAAACATTTATCTACCCAAAAACTTGTACACAAATCTTCATAGTAGGATTATTAACAACAGTCCAAAAGTAGAAACAATCTAAATGTCTACCAACTGATGAGTGGATGAATAAAATACAATATAGCAATAAAATGTTCTTTGGCAGTAAGAAGGAAGGAAGTACTAACGTATGCCGTGACATGGACGAGCCCTGGAAACATGACGCTAAGTGAGAGTAACCAGCTACAGTGGACAACATATTGCATGCTTCCATTTACACGCAATGTCCAGAAGAGGGACATCTATAGACTCAGATGGTGGAGTTGTGGTTTCCCAGGACTACAGGGTGGGATAGAATTGGAGACTGCTAAATGGGCTTGGGGTTTCTTTCTGTGGTGCTGAAATACATGCTAAAATTATGTTGTGATGATAGTTACACGACCCTGTACTGACTATACCAAGAATCACTGAATTCTATATATAGGTGGATGGAATATATGACATGATAGTTCTATTTCAATAAATATCTTAAAATGAAAGGACTGGGCCCTAAGTGAAAAAAAAAATGTGTTGAGAGCTATGATTGGAGAAGGGTAGTAAAAATATCTGGGAACTTAACTGGGCTAAGACACAAAGGATCAGGAGTCTGGTCACTAACAAGCAGGGCAGAGCAGACAGAAAAGACACGAAGCTGAGAAAAATATGGATGTAGAAGAGTGTGGTAGGAATAGAGGCAGGCACAGGTTATATGGATGGCTGAGGTCAGAGCATGCAGAATCTCGGGGTCCAAGTTAATGTTTCTACATTTGTCCTGTATGGCAATGGGAAGACATCAAAAGGTTCCAATGTGGGGGAGAAGTGAATGAATGAGCATTTTAAAAAGTGGACTCTGACTCAGGAAATTGATTTGAGGAATACGAATGGATACTGGAAAATCACTCTGGGAACCATCATACAAGTCAGGGAGAGAGATGATACTTACAAAATCTAAATCGAAGGAGATTAAGGACAGCGTGGGAGGTGATGATGTAGAGACCATGAACTCTTCTAGGAAGCTGAGTTCTAACAGGAGGAGAGAGGGAGTGCTGTAGCTGGACGAGAATATACAATCCGAAAGATAGACATGTTTGAATGGGAATTGGAAAACTCCAGAGAGAGAGACAGGCTTAGTATTCAGAACAGAGGATTCATTCAATCAGGCCCTTGCGAAGGTGGAGGGTGGTAAGGCACAGAAGGCCCTTAGAGGGACACACCAGCTAGTGCAGGACGAGGAAGGAAGAGATAGGTACTGGTGATGCTGAATTGGTAGATTTGGAGGAGAAAATTCCTCATGTTCCAGCCTCCAGTTCTGCAAGTCAATGCACGAGACAAGAGTAGATTAGATATGGTTTAATAATGTGACGTCTGAGAGCTGGGATTAATGAGGAAGCCAGAGGATATTCTCAGGGGCCATAATGACACTAATGAGGGACACTGGAGTACTTGTAACCATGCATTTTATACTTCATTCTTATTTTATCTTTAAAATTAGAAAGATAAAAGAAAATTAGGTAAGAGAGAATTTAGCAGCCTGGATGGACAAAAGATAAAATTTCAGCACTTTAAAGGTTCAAGTGTTTAGGTCCAGTGGGCCAAGTTCAACGTATAACTGAAGAATCATTCTTATTATTGAAAATCACACAGATTCAAACAGGCGCAGTGAAACTGAAAAAGATCTATTTTCATTTTAAAGACCAAACAGGGAATTTGAGAAAAGATTGCTGACTCAAATGAACTATGATCTTTGTAAGGTCTGTTAATTTGTGATTGCTAGAAGCACAGGAAATACTTATGCTAAAATGTTATTTCTTTACAGAGACAGTGTCTATCTTGTGGCTTCAGGTTACGTGATTGGTAGATTAAACAAATACTGTTCATAAAAACAACACTGTCAGAGGGTACGGGTCACAGGACTACTGTGTGGAAAACTACTCTTCAGAGGGACATTGGTACCTAGAGAATGGTCCCCAGGAGGTCCCTGCTGAGAACCAATTGGGATCACTAAAGAAGCAGTTTTGGGTGAGTTAACAGAGGTACCCTCCTCAAGTACTCCAAGGCCCTGTACATCCAGTTCTTTTTATTTTTTCTCATAGTGGTCCAGAGAGGAAAGACAGAAAAAAGGGTAGTAAGTTCCAAGGAAAGTAGATTTTTGCCTATGGACAAAATGTACCTAAGCCCCGGCGATGTCTAACAATGGGGAACACTTGAGCTTGTCAGTCATGCAGGGCTCCAGAAGATGCTACTACTGGGACTTCTGCTACAACAGGTGGAGTTTGCCTTATGGAACTATGGGATCCATGAAAACAAACTGACAGGAAATAGGACGTGGGTGTCCATTTCTCAGCACACTCACGCTAGATATATAAGTACAGATGCCTGCAGATAGCCATGACCTGCCCAAAGCTTCATAGTGAAGCAACAGTAGAGCTGGGGCTGGATCCAAATCCCCCACCCCACCCCACCCCCGCCTCAGCTTGCTTGGTTCTTACTATTGTCTTACGTCATTCTATTTCCACCACTTCTGTTGTCTGGCCTGTGGTCAGTGGTTGCTTTGACTCTTTAGAATTTCAATTAAGAACTCCAGATACCTTGCTTATGATCTTTAGGCCATCATATTTTACAAAACTCCATTGGTCCACATGATCTGGACGAAATCTGCAGCGCTGGCCTTAAAACTCAGGGTTCCTGAGCCGCCGAGCCTCGGCTTACACAGATGAGGTTCCTGTAACCCTTGGGGAGGTTAGACCCAGGGAGCCTTATGGGTAAGTCTTGAAGAAATATATGTAGGAGGAAGAAAGAACCTAAGTTGTTGTGTCTTACCAGGTCCATGGGGTCTGCTGTGCTCTTTGCCTCAGTTGTACATGACCAGGTTCATCCACTGAGAAACAAGAATGAACATCATAACCAATTGTTGTTTACTTAATACAGAGAAGGGCAGGTGCTATCTTCCTCCCTTGGGAGATCTCAGTTCTGTCTCACCACCCCTTTCCAGCTAATGCAACCCAAGCAGGAGATCTCAGTGCCCCTGTCTCGACATTTTCTGCTACTCCCTGAATAGCCAGGCAGTGAGAAGTATACCTGAGGTTGACCAGCTGGCTAGTTGGGAGGCTCTAAAATTCAGTGGGAGCAAGTTTAATGTACAGTGAGCTCAGCGGGCTGTTCTTCAGTTCCCTCTTGGATTTATGACTCCCACATAATCCTCTGCTTTATTAAGCTATTGGAAAAAAATAAAATCTGTCTGCCAAGATCCTACAGCAGCCTGGCAGCTAGCAATATATAAAGGCAGTAATTGGAGGCAGGGGGGCCAGTGGCTTGGCTGGCCTCTGAGGGACTGTTCAATATCTTCAGGGAGAAAAATACCCCCTGGAATCAGATCTCCAGAGATGAAGTCCAGCCTGGGGTTGTGCCTGGTCCTGGAGGGAAAAAGCCTTACCTCCATTTCTGTCAGGTAGAGTCCTCTTCCATCTTGGGAGAGGTTACGGAATGCCTCTAGGGTAAAGAAGGAAATGCTTTGTTTGAAGAGGGGGGAATCAGGGAAGGGCTGGGATTAAAGGCAAATGTAGGTGTTCTGTGGAAAGCAGCCCTCACTGTTCAGAGAGACCACCAGCCTCCGACCTCTCCCTTTCTGGTCAAGTTGTACGCTGTGCCTGAGCTCATGCTCGCCTCCTCCCCATAGCTTCCTGTGCCGGCTCTGGCTTTGCTCTTCCAGATTGCTTGCCACCTTTCACGCTCAGCTGTGGGATTTGTTTATCTGTCTTTCTTTAGATGGGCCCAGTTTGGGATCCTCCCCAGTTCACCCAAGAACACCTGGGGAGCAAAGTTTGCGCTTCAGGCTTCTCTCTGACCTTCCTGGGGCTCTGTTCTGTCTTTATTAATCGGCCCACTCAGAGTTGTGGGGTTTTCAGAGGGGCCTCATGGCAGGAGCAGCGCCAGGATTCAGAGGTGGTTGTGGCCCCCACCCTACCTCATACTCAACAGCTCAGTTTTGAGCTACAATGTGGCCTGAGTTTCAACAAAGGTATCATTTAAAACAAAGGCTGTGCTGATAAAAAGTGTCCATTAATGGAATGAGACCTCCTTAAACTGAACTAAAATAAACCTTCCCTCCTTTAAAAAAAAAAAGGATCAAATGCCTCAGTCTTAGTAGTTGCATTTCTAAGGCTTGAGGAAAGACTTCTTCCCACCGACTCCCCCATGCACGCAACTGTCTCAGCAGAGACCTCAATCCTTCAGTATGTGAGTAAAGAATAGGTCTCAGTTACACCCACTGTCTGGAGAAGGGAGCTGCTCAGGGTGAGGGTGAGACCTGGGATAAGACAGGGCCAGAAGGGTGCAGAATGGGGGCTGGGGACACGGCTACCTACACCACTGATTCACAGCCTTAGGTGGCACGCCCTCTTGCAGCAAGGGTGCCTCAGGCCAGACGCCAGCCTGCCTGCTCCTGAAGCCTTGCCCAGGCTTGGGACAACGGAGTCTACCTGGTCGTCTCCTATGTTCTTTGTGTGAACGTCTGCAGAATGTTTCCCAGAGTCACTTACTTGCCATGGCTTCCAAACGCATCAGGAAGCAGACCAGGCTGGGGAAGCTGACCTGACCAGCGCTGTCACTGTACCGAAGGGTCATGAGACCCAGCAGCTCATTGCTGACGGCGATCCCTGTAAGGAAGTCTGGGACACAGGACAAAGCGGTAAGAAGGGAGGGCACTGGGAGGAATCCTGTAAGGAAGTCAGGGTCACAAGACAAGGTGGTAAAAAAGGAGGATGTGTGTGTGGAGGGGGGACTTTCTGTCTTTCAGGACCTGGGAAACTTGTTGAGAGGGCCCAGAGGTCTTCTACCACCACTCCGACTCTGCTTTGTTGAATAGCCAGTTCACCTCACTCGGGATCTTTCTGACCTTCCTATCTGTTCTGGTTAGGCCCCTGTGACTCTCTTCTGGAACTTGACCAGACACCAACTCATGAGACACAAGATACCAACTGGTCAGGAGAAACATTGGCCTTCTCAGTGATCAGATAATCCCACATATCATAGGAGTTGCTAAGATACCTGGGGTCCTGTTTCTTCCAGGCATTTCCCTGTGATTGACTTTATAAAACAACCTTCCTCCCTGACCCCATGATGCCCTGTGGGCCTTATCATGCTAGTGTGAGTAGGTGTAATCTTTCTGAAAGAGGGAAATTCAGTTCTGTGTTGGCCACTTGGGGAAAAGGCTTGTTCTCAGAGGGCAGACCGGAAGTAGGACTTCAATAGGTGACCTCCGCTGGGCAGGAGACAGTCTCCTATCCTCTTTGGCCTTGTCATAAATCTTCATGGAGGCCCAAACACATAAAGGGAAAGTGTGGTTAGGCCAACAGTTACACCTACAAGTCTCTGATAATCATGGGGAAGAGCCTAGTGGCCTGCGGGTCCCGTGAAGTTAGAGACACATCTGATTTCTGCAGTAGAGTGAGCACAACAGAGTACCTTCGGTAGAACACACACCTCAGCCTGCCACTTCTCAAGTTGTTCATTTTCTTATGATTCCCACCGTCCCATTTTTGAGTTACCTGCCTGGCCCCACAAGCCTTTTGAGGTAAACGTGAACTATTCTCTACGTTTGTTCTTGTTATTCCAGAACTGTCTGTGACAGCTCCTTGAATGATCCCTCCTTTCACTGGCTCTCCAGGGTTCTCATGTGTGTCCCAGGCAGGGGCAGGTAAACCACCTGGGTATGTATTAGAACCGTGATCTGTCCAGCCCCACTCAGATCTCCTGATGGAAACTTGGGGAGGCTCTTCAGTGCTGTCACTGGCCCGGCGGGTCTCTGATGCCACTTAGTTTTGTTTGTTTGTTTGAGACAGGTCTCACTCCATAGTCCAGGCTACTACTCAACTCACTATGTTGCCCAGGCTGGCCTCAAACACATAATAGACCTCCTACCTCGGCCTCCCAAGCGCTGGGATTGCAGACATGCACCACCATGCCTGGCTTACATGATGCTGGGGAACTGAGCACAGGGCCTTGTGCTTGCTAACAAGCACTTTAATCACTGAGCTATGTTTCCAGCCTCCACTCAGTTTTGAGAACCGCAATTCTCTGTTCTGAGGAAATTAAGGGGGGATCTATGCTCAACTGAGGAGCGAAGTCCTGCATTTCTACTCTCTCTCTTCATGCCAGGAGCTGTGAGAGGGAGAATTATGGAGTCTCTGCAATGTTAACCTGGGGAAGTGTGATTACACAGTTTATTAAGGAAAGTGGCCATTTTCTTAAGCAGCATTTTTGTGATCCATTTTCCCCACCAGGGCAATGGAGGCAATGATTCCCGCCTTCCCCAGGTCTCAGGTCGTCGGGACAACCACGTGAGCTGGCACGGACAGGAGATTCTAGGGAGCTATGCAGCCTGCGTGCACCCCGGGGGTATTGTTATCATTAGACCAGAATGGAACACTTCTGTCTACTTGAAGAAGAAAGATGCTATTTGGTTTAATTTAGCCCCCAATCCTCTGTGAAGACAGAAAAGAAAGATCATCAGCCTGCCAGTAGGTACTTAACCCTAATGGCCCGGCCACTGAGCTGGACACATTTGGGAAGGTGCGCTCCACTCCTAGTGGGGTATCAATCCCATAGCGTGATTTCTTCACAATTAGAGCTCTGCCAGCTAGAAAAGGCAGCTGGGGAAATTGACTGGCACCAGAGGGTACCAGTAAGGGTGTGATAGCCAAGTCTGGAGCCCTGGATGCCCACCAAGGTCAGGATAGACCAGGGAGGCCATGGGAGCTGCCGCTTTCCTCTCTCCTGATGTATTGTACCAGCGTCCTCCAGCATGCTGGGAGCAAGCGCAGTCCCCGTACCCTGCCGGTCCCCAGTCTTCCCAACACAAAGGGTCCCTGTGTTACCTGTATTCTCTACGGCTATCCTCAAGTCTGAGCTCAGGAGGACTCCAGAGTTTTTCTGCATGTTCTGGAAAACACGCTGAAAAGAAAACAGAAGCCAGTGTGAGGACTTGAAGCATGGGGATGGAGGTGACATGGAAACTCCTCTTCTACACCTGGAGGCCGCCTCGCTAAAGCTTGAGTGGAGCCTGCATAGAGGCCTGTGGTGAAGGTGGAAGGGGACTGGGGCAGACAGAAGTGGTCACACCTGATCAAGTCCACCAGGCTGGCAGCAGCTGGAGCCTGCGGGATCCCCTCTTCCAATCTGTTCTTTCCTCCTCCCATGCCTAGAGGGAGACCCGACACCTAGGGCACCAAGAAAACATGGGGCTCCCAAGAATTTGCTTAGGGTTGTGGTCGAGAGCACAGACTTAACAGGCCAACTACCCCGGGTGTGAGTCCCAGCCCAGCTACTTACTAGCTGCGTAAATGATCTGAGGCAAGGTACTTCGTCTTTCTTGGCCTGTTTCCTTATCTGTAGTGTTAGCCTGACTACAGTACCTACCTCTTAGGTGTCCTGGGAGGCACGAATGAGGAGATATTTCACAGAATTGTAAAGTGTTTAGGAGAGTGCCTTGAACAACGGTGACCATGTGTCCCTTTTGCACACTGCTCTTTCACCTCCTGGAGACCCTCCCCCTCTACCTCATGCTCACTGTGCTCCTGCTCACCTCTGTTCTTTCCAGATGAGGAGAAGACCTGGCCTTGGATTCAAGGCACCTCCCATTTTGGTCTATGCACAGCTGCCCCCTCGGAGATTTCCCATGGCAAACTGCCTCACAACAGGTGTGTGAGGCCAACTGCAGAGACGCTGGCCGTGGAGGGAGCGTTTGGGAGTTTTTTCTTGGCTTTATTTAGCCTGTTCTGGGTGTCAGGATAGACACTGAGTGTTCCCAATTCGTATATTCTCGTTCATTCAGTAGCTGACTGGCCGGGTCATTTATTCAGCACTGAATGCTGCTGTGTTATACACACTGCCGTTGACAACACTGCCATCCACTGAAACGTCTGTGAGAAACCAGGTGACCAGAGGCAAGGCAAAGCCACATGGGAGCACTACATTCAGACTTCAACTATGTCACAGAGGCTTTCAGTGACATGGCTACACTTCTGATTTTTTTATACTTTTAGTATGTATATGTATTACAGGAGCAATTCTGGAAAACTTATTTACTAGGCACCAAATGTTTCTCTTTGAGTCATGTTTTATGTTTATTTGTCTATATTTTCTACTATGAGCAGGCATTGCTTTACATGAAGGAAAGATTTTTTTGGGGGGTGGTAGGAGTCGTGGGGTTTTTGTTTTGCTTTGTTTTTGAGACAGGTTCTCACTCTGTAATGCAGACTGGTCCTGAACTCACTATGTAGTCCAGGCTGGCTTCAAACTGACGGCAACCCTCCTGCCTCAGCCTACCGAGTGCTGAGATTACAGGTATGCACCACCACACCCAGTTTAGGGAGTGCTGGGGAGTTGAACCCAGGGCCTTGCACTTGGTAGGCAAGCGCTTTAACGGCTGGGCTATACCCCCAGCCCAGAAAGGTTATTTTTTAAATACGAAAGAATGAGACAGCACAGTGTAGCTTGTGCTAACAGATACGAGCTCCTGTGTTTACAGCCAGAGGGGGACTCTAAACAGGCTATAAAGGCTGGTGAGGAAGGCCCAGGAGGAAAGATAGGCTTGAGGGTGTACTCAGTTTTGGTGGGTGATGGCTGAGCTTGAGGTGTGAGGGAAAGCAGGCGGGGCAGGCTGAAGGTGTAAGTGCAAGGCAATGGTAGGGGGTAGTGGAGCATCTTGTAGTTGGGGTTAGACAAACGTGGATGAATAGCAAGAATTTTGCAACCCAAAAGTAGGAACCCAACTCAGAGGGTCTTGTGTACTGCTCCGAGTTTAGACTTTATCCTAAAGTCTATACACCTACCCAGGTCACTGATCAACCCTGCCTGCATTTCTTTGACAGAAGCCCTGGGAAAAAAATGAACCCTAACCCTAATCCTAACCCTAATCTGGGAGAAGCAAGGAAGGCATTCTGGCTGGTGGCTCTAGGTGATCTTTTCTTTTTCAGCCTCTCAGAGCCTCTGTCTTCTCCTTTCCCTGTATGTCCCCACATCACCTCTTGGGGGCAGGGTAAAGGTTTCTTCTACTTTCACACCCCTCAACCCTGGCACAGGATTGGGCACCCTGTAAATAATTACTAAACTGGGTGAAATAAGCTTGTTAGTCATAGAGAACACGTCCGTACCTGGCAGTGGACAAGACGTCCCCAAAGTCTAGCAAATGCCTCCTGGTCAAGCCGCCCATTCACCTTCAGCTGGATGAGGAGTTAAGTGTTAACCAGTCTAGGGTGCACTGAGCAGGGGGGCTTCTGGTCCTGCCAACAAAGCCAGAGTGGCACCATCCATCAAGAAGTCACCCAACCAGTCTGGGGCCACTTAGGCAGTTTGGTGTCACCTGTAGGTAGCCCCATAGCAGCTACCTTCCACTGTGTCTGAAAGCAACCTAGTATAGACTTGTTTTTACACAGCAAAATGGTATACTGGAAAGAGAAAGGGAGAGCAGGTACCTTTGCATCCAGGGGAAGAGGGTGACCCAGACACGGCCTCTACCAACCGGGTGGGACTCTCGCAGAGAGGATGGGAGGAACACAAAGGGTCCCGCAACTCTGGATGCAGCAGTGGTGGGTGTGCCAGACCTCTGCAAATGTGTGGAGGACACATTTTCCACACGTGGATGCCAGCTCTGTCTACCCCACCCCACATGTTGGGCACACTGCTGACTAGTGAACAGAAAGGCATTGACCCCTGGGAACTGGACGGGAGCTGTGGGGGATTGGGGGAGAGGTTAGTGCTGTGGAGGGCTCTGCAAAAGTGACCTGCCTTGGGGCTGCAAGGGCCATTTGGATTCTTCTATGTCTGATTGCAAACCACAGCCAGTGGAGACAGGGCCTGATTTATGATTTCATCAAGAAGCCTTCTTGTTCTACAATGGCCAGCTTCGCATTCCCAATCGAGCCTTGTTAACGGTGTGGGAACAGGGTGATCTGTCTCTCTTGGGAGACAGCCACTGCTGGGAGAGGAGTTGCCGGGCAGCAGCCCAGGATCCACAAATGCGTAGTGGCCTCTCCTGCCTGTCGGGAGACGGCCAGGGCAGAGGAGATACCACCTCAGGGACAGCAGAAGTTGAGATGGGAGTAAAAAGTCAGGAGTTTAACTCCCCCATGCACATCTCCACCACCTGCAACCATGGAAATGGGCGCGCCACTGAACCGCTGCTACTCAGTGTCCCTGCTGCAAGTGCGGCGTGTTGGGAGCAGCTGCTGAGTAGACCAGAGGCTTCTGCGTGTTTTAGCGACTATCTTTATTGAACCTGGGGCTTGTTGAGTAAGAACTTTAAGCAATGAAGACCTCTCCAGTGGTTAGGGAAATGAGCACGGGAAAGGAGTTTTCACTGGTGTTATAAGGGGGAGGTATCGGATGAGGTTGGCACACAGACTTTGAAGGGTAAATTTCTGACTTTATATCTAAGTATAAGTCCTGGCCAGGCATGTGATCAGGTAAATTAACCTCTCCGAACTCCTGTTTTTCTAATGTACAGTGAGGTATGACTTGCATCACAGGGGTCGTTACAAGAATTATAAGAAAAAAATACCCCCTCATACAATTCCCGGCACACGGCAGATGCCTGATGCATGGTAACTCTTCCTACTGTTGCTGATTGATCTACAGAGCAGACTTGGTAGAGAACCCACAAGACCCCAGGTCTCTGGTGAGCCCTAATTAGACTCCTGTGGAAGCCCTCAGTGCAGACACGCTCCAAGGCTGGTAAACAGGGATGACCAAAAAGGATACATCCATCAGAGCTATGATGCTGCGGCACTCATCCAAGGAGAAAGTGTCCCCTGGAGGTCCTGAGGAGGGAAACAGAAAGCGGTGGAGTGTTGATGAGGTGGAGAGGAGGGGGATGAAGCGGGGGCCAGCGGGTCCCAGGCTGACCGTACCTGTCAGGAGCTCCTGGTTGAGAAGGCTCTGAAGCTGGGTAGCATCAATGTCCAGACCCTGATCCAAATGAGGAGGGAACGCGGTATCAGACAGGCCAGGACCTGAGAGGCACACCTGCCAACTCCAGAAGGGCTTGATTGCCAACCACTTCCTATCCGCCAAGCGCCATCTTGCCTTCACCCTGAGCTTGATCTGGCGGCCCCAGGTCATCGTGATAACTTCCTCTCTGAGCACTTGGCATGCCAGTGATTCCTGATATATGAGTCCCCTTGCGCTGGCCCCTCCCCTACGCTAGACCGAAAGCAGCTTGCTTCCTCTGCACCACCCCTAGCACTCGGGACTCCTCAGGGTAAGTACTGTTGGGGGGATCGATGTGGCCCTCTAGGTATGGTCCCCATCTGCTTTCAGAAAGAGACTAAGACAATACGATGGCTCTGTGTGTGCATACGTGTGTACACATGTGATAATGTGAGCTAAAAATACTCTAGATCTACGGTAAGAGAAGCTGCTTCTACTGAGCTTGTTACTCAGCATTAATCTTTCCAGCCACTGAAGCAACAAAGAAGAAGTCGTGGTTTTCCTTGAATTTAAAGCAGAAAGCAGCTGAGATTAGAGGAAAAGAGGGACTGTTCCTGGCCTGAACTCTGGAGGAGTTAACTGCATAAGACTTTTATGTAAAGAACTGCATAGTCTGATGGGGAACGTTACTGATGATGACTTTACGGGGAAGCAGAGTTTTTCTGCTTTGGGAAAGCATTGCCTTGGGGAGCTACCACTGGGGGGAGTTTCTAGCAGGTGGCTAGAAGGTTCTTTTGAGAGCCAGCACCTCTTAGAAGGCAAACTTCTACTGCTTAGGGTTGGCCTCACCAACCAGCACGGACAACAAATGCAACCCCACACTTGTCGTAATAGAAGCATGAGCCCTCGAGATGCTCCCGGAGAAGACATTCCGCGAGTGGCTGGAATTGTTCCTCAGGTCATCTCTCCAACATCTCAGTTTGCGTATGTCAGGAAAGCTGGCATTGCATGCCCAACATCATGGGAGTTTCTCTGCAAAGGAGTCCTGGCACCTCCCTCTAAACAGCAACTGGCATGCTAACAAACAACTCTAACCTACCTACTGGAAAAGGCCCACCAAACTACAAAGCCTGGCGCATGGCCATGTTTGTGCCTTCTCCACACTCCCAGGGTCATACTTCACACCCAGCCAAAAGTGTTTCAAGAGATGAAGACAGAAATGGAGATGATGTTTCTTAAATTCCCCCAAAACTGGATGTTTGCCTCCAGCCCTGCAGTGTGAGAGAATCAAGGGCTGATACTTTGGTGTTCCCAAAGCTTAGTGTGGTATCTGCAACTCCTAGGTGCTTGAGAAATGCTTGCTGAATGAATAAACCACAGATGGAGAACACATCTGCCCCATTCCAGAGTTCAAGTGCATCCTGCCTTTCCCAGAGGCAAACCCTGTCATCATTACCAGAGCTATTGAAAGTAGCCAGTGATGGTAACAGGTTACTATATTAATGTCAAGTTAGTTAAGCTGATATACGAGATCAGGAGAGAGGACACAGTGAATTTATGGGGTCCTATTTTGCTTTAAAATTTCTTAGGAAGATGCAGCCTCTGGGGAGAGTTTTCAGGTTATCCGAAATGATGCTAGCTGGGTCCTTCTCACTGGCTCCTGGCCAAGAAGGAGGCCTTGGAACAATACTCTTGTCTTTGTTTATTGTAATTCCCATCAAGGCCCAACATACCCACCTCTATGAGGAGGTATTTGGCTATTGACAGGGAATCTGTGAGATCTTATAGACACGATATACTTTGGAGCTACAGGTACGGGGGTCATGGGTAAGGATTTGCCACCTGCCCTGAAGAACGCGGGCCTTAGGCATCCTAACCAGGCCCTGCTGGCTACCTGGGCATAACCAATCTTAACTTGGGCATCTGCTCTGAATGGGGGTTAATCCATATTAATTCAACAAATGATTGAGATCCTGCTCCAGGCTACCAAGAGTGATCAGTGTTGGGGGCAAAGAATGTATGTGATGTTCCTCCTTGCCTCTGGAACAACAATCATCTTGGCCAGCTTTGTCATGAATCAAGCGAAGTACCTTCAAAATCAGCCCTGGGGGTATCTGAATCCAGGGTCAGTGCTGACTCCAGGGATGTTCAAAGATGGCTGCTCCATGCACCACGTACCCCTTATTCCAGCTGCATTTTGCATTTCTGATTCTTTCTCTCTGGACCCACCCTGCTTCCAGGAACTCTGGCACTGGAATGCTGAATACAGAGGCAGGTCCTGGCATCCTTTTTGTCCTTGACCTCTGCCAGGCCAAGCTGGTGCGGTGCCCGTGATCATCTGTATCATTTTTGGCTTCCCACACCAACATAATTATTAGTGGTAAAAGGCCCGCCTTGCAGAGCCCTTGGCAGCTGTTGTATCCTGACAAGTCAAGGAGTTCTTTATAACAGTTTATTAAACCATTAGGAACATCCCGCGTGCACATAGGTGGCTTGGCAGGAAGAGTGCTGTTGTGCTTTCTCAAGCTGGCCAGCTCCCGGGAGGAATGATGCCAGGTTGTGGGGAGGTGGCTGAGCCAGACAGGGAAAGATTTCCAGGGGCACTGCCAAATGCTTGTTTGAAGATGTTAAAGGCAATATATTCTTTTCACACATCCCACAATTGTCCCCTCCCCTTTTAAGCTCTGCCTTCACTGGGACATTCTTCGGCTGGGGGTACCACTTCTCTCCAGGGCTTGGCAGCCAGAGAAGTTCTAGACATGATCCAGGGAGGGGAAGAGGCTGATAAAACCATCTGTGACCTTCTGTCTGCATCCTAGTAAGGGCTTGGAGAGTTGTGCCTTCTTGGGGTCCCTCTGCTACTTGCCCTACTACATAAGGTTCCCAGGTGTTCAGTACTGTACCTGCTGTGCATATCTGTAGAAAATGCTTTGTTGGGAGCCATTTTCTGAAAGATTTCCCTAGGACAAAGGGAAAACAGCCAACATTAAACTTCTGAGGAAGAGGCCACCTGCCCGATAAACCAAAGGCCCAATAACTCCCACTTAAATCTGAGATAATAATTTCTTCTTGCTGTTGAAAAATTTATTGGGAGAATTAGAAAACCAAAAGTTTGTGGCAGGAGGCCCGTCTTCTCCTCTTTACCTCACCCCCTCCCCTTTGAGTTACCATTGGTCCATTCCAATTTCTCCATTTCCATTGGCCAGTGGTGAGGTGAGGAGAATCTGGGGATGGGATGTAGTCACAGCCAACCGCACCTTCCTCCACGTCTACCTTTAGTGCCCTGAGGTTGGTACTGCTGCCCAGATTCCTATAAAACCAGAAGAACATTGAGACAAAGATGGCTAACATGCTGTTCAGAGAAGGGTGTATGTGGGGGACACCTGGGAGGCACCTGATGTTTCTGATAAGAGTAAGTAGAGAGCCTTCAGCATTGCAGGACATGAAGTGGGCAGCCATGGCAGACAGCAGAGAAAAACACCATGGCTGTGCATCCAGCCTCTTGGGTAGACATGGACTTTCCTCCAACCATTTAGTAAAGACTTCTCTTCCCCACCAGACACACACAATACCTCCCATTTCATCTTGAATTGGTGGCTGTGGCTTTCTGACCTGTTAGACTGAGAAAGTCCTTCCTCACACTCAATGTCAAGACCACCATGATTAGAGCCCAGAGAGAATGAGGTGCCCAGGGAGGCAAAGCCTTAGAGGTCTTAGCCTTGACTCAGTGACTTGGCATTCAAGATGCTCCAGAATTAGAAACACAGACTGTATCTTTCTGATCTATCCTTCTTGGTGTCCAACCCCCCACATGGCCATGTTTTAGCAAGTTGACGCACATGCCCTAGACTGCCTTTGTGTCCGTATGGCCAGTGTCACCTATTCTTCAACAAGCCCTATGCTCTGTACTTTCCCATTTCCTGGCGTCTACTCAGCTTTCTTCTTCACTTGCATGGCCTTCCCCTTCATGTTGCTTTCCTTCAGGACCAGCACAAGCGTCATCTCCTTCAGAAGCCTTTCTCAGCCACTCTGGCCAGAAGTGGGTCCTCCCTCCCTGTCTACCCACGTAGCTTTGCATCTAAAAGTGGCACATCCAACGGGAGGGCATCCAATTATTAGTTCATAGACTTTCTTATCCGCTCTCATGGAGAGCTCTTGAGGGGCAAGGCCTTCATGGTGTCCCCACCAGCACAGTACATGCTGCATACAAAGTGCCCAGAGCACGCGGCACACAATGAGACATTTGTTTTTGTTGTTTACGAAAGTTAAGTAGAATAAAACACGTAGCATCCCAGTACCTGTCATTGTCTGGTGCTTTCAGGAAGATTCGGAGCAAGAACTTAGCTGGTTCTCTCCGTGCTGAGGGGACCACGACATATATCCCAGGGGTCAGGTGGAAGGATTTCGTGAAGTTGCATTTGGTTTTATAATCTACGCCTTGGACGGCCTTTCTAAATAGGGAAAAATATGTGGGCAGCAATCTCTTCTGGAACTGCTGGAAGTAGAAGAAACATTGATTATTGTGACAAAGCTCCTGCTGTGCACAGTCCCCAGTCACCAAAGGGGATAGGGCCAAAAAATGGCGGCTGAAGGTCGGACACCTTTGGTTTAAACTGGTGTTTTGTGCAGGCATGACTTTTTTATCTGCCATTTAAAAATCATTTATATTAATTTTATAATGAAAAACATTTTTAAAAGTTTTAGTACTTAATGCATATGACTCTATTACGTGTATGCTGCACAGGTGGGCCAAGACAGTTGCTCTTTACTAAATAAATTTAAAAAAGCAAAAAACTGGGGGCTGAAAGTTGAACGCATAGTCTGACATTGACTAGTCTACAATGAACCCAAAGCAAGCAGTATGGTACCCAGCATTGTCTCATTAAGTCTAACAGCATCCTGGGTTTCTGTTTTTTCCTTTCTGCTTATATGTTAAACAGATCTCCATAGAAACTAATGACATTGTTTCAACACTAGATTTCTTTGGGGGCCCTCAAAGCCCCTTCTCTCCTGAACCTTTAGTGAAATCCTCTGGGCTGTCATAGCACTGCAGAGGCGAATTCTTTCCACTTCCCTGTTTCATCTATCCAGCAGAGCCCTGAGATTCCTCCTCATTGAAAAATAATAGCCCCTGATCATTTTCTTTTCATTTCAATATTTTCTTAGAGATAAAACAATAAATATAATGCAGTTCCTATTACCAGATGTCACATATATATTACATAATAAAAACCCCTTACTAAACAAATTTTCCTCACCATGGATGGGCATGGGGATTCCATTTAGAATGGTTATGCAGCATGAAATGATTATTTATGAGCTCTGCCGTGGGGGAAAAACTAGGGGAAAGGAAGAGTTTCTTTCTAGGGTGTAGGGACACAGCTGGGCTCCCAAGTAAGACAGGCGATAAGTCACAGCCCCAGAGGGCTCAGCAGAGGGCTAGGTAGAACCTTTAAAGCGATTCTGCTCCTGAGAATAATGGCCCTTGGGGGTTTAGGAGCCTGACTCACTGGGCCTCTTCTGCAGAAGCAATGTTGGGACTAGTTCTTCCACAGAGGCTTTGGGTATGAGGGTGCGTGTGGAGGTATGTGGGTAGGGTGCCTCCTATTATATAGATTAGAATGGCACTCCCCTGCCCCCTGCCCTTCTCCCTCCACAAGACCTTTCCATATCTGTTCAGCCTCCTGACCCTTCAGGAAATGCTTACTCGGGGCCGTAAGCGTATGGGGAGTGATGGGAGGTTTTGCCTCAAGGCTCAGGGGAGGCTGCTTCAAGTTAACAGAGGGCTGGTCAGGCACAGAGATGACTATAGTTCCAGGGAGCGGACTTGTGCTTTTTCCCGAGTCAAGTCCGTCTCTTGTACTCCAGTTCTGGGATCTATCATGCAAAGCCACTCCTTGCCCCTGAAGCCTTCTCTCAAAGCCCTTCTCCATCCATGGACGGTGTGCCAGGTGCTAAGTCCCTAGCTCTGCAGCCGGGTCACCACGGTGGGCAGGCTTTATTGACGCCAGCTCTGCCTGGACTTTTGAGTCTCCTCTGCATTGACACTCCCTGTCTACCTATCGGACTCCCTGGGAGGGCTCTGGTCACCACCTGTTGGCTGTGGCCACATCCTGCCTCCCCTTCTATCTACTGTGCCCTCCTCATGGCAGTATGGCTTTCGCAGAGCTCTGTCATGGGGCAGAGTGAGTGCCCGGGAGGCCAAGTTTTCTACATCCCAGCAGTCCTTCTCTTTTTCTCCTCATAGATTTGTCACCTTTCAGCAGCACAGGACTAGGCTCTCTGTTTAGGAGCGGTAGCAATTTGCTTCTCAGAGCTGCTGGAGGCTGTGCCTTGCAGTTGTGCAGGGACAGCCTGCACTGTGGTGGAGTAGAGCGCTGACAACTTCCGGAGGCCTAAGGTCCTCCCAGGTAGCCCTTAGCGCTGCTCCCCTCTCTCTCTCTCTCTCTCTCTCTCTCTCTCTCTCTCTCTCTCTCTCTCGCACACACACACACACACACACACACACACACACACACACACCCAAGCTGAATCCATCAATCTTTTCTTCAGGAACCAAACACTTGAGGTAGCCTCTCCTGAATGCTAAGCAGGAGAGTGCCTGAGGGGTCTAACCTTCAGACAAGGACAACTAAATGTTCTCCTGCTTTGTGGACCTGCTTGGAGATGTTATACTTGTATCTGACATGGGATTTAGCTAGACTGAGTTTGTAGCCCAGAGCATGGGGAAGCCACCATGTTGGAAGAGAGATGACACTTTACCAAGGGGCAGCAACAGAGGTTAGAGATGCCTGGCGTGGTGCCCGTGGTCCATACCTTGGAGTCAACCTGTGGGAGAAGAGGAAGAAAGGTGGGTCACAAAGCCAGAGCACTAGGGAGAGGCAGGTGGCGGCCCTGTGCTCCTTCTTGTGTGTTCAGAGTGGTCTCTGACAATTACTCAACCCTGGAGCAGAGTCATAAGAGGGAACCTACTCATTTGCTGCGAGAGAAAGAAAATTGAAGGAAAAGGAGGCATGCCCTTGGTCCCTCAATAAGGTATGGCTCCTGTTAGTAAGGATGGCAACTCTGGAAAGAAAGGAGAGAAACGCACAGGGCTGGAGATAAGACAGAACCCAGTCAAGCGGTAAGTTCCTATATTGAGAGCGTCAATGAGAAGACAAGTTATTTGATCTGTTCAGACCTTTGTAATTGAGCTGGAAATTTGTTTTAGGCTCCCTGGTGCTTTGTGGGAAGTAGGTGTGCATATGAGCGGAGAAACAACCATGTTCTTCTTTTCCCACCTGGTACAGAGAAGCACAGGAGGTACAGCTCCATCTTCAAACCTCCCTTGCAGTTTGCGAAGCAATTGCATCCAATGTGCTGGATAATCACCCTAATTGTGCAAGCGAGCATCCTGTTTGGCGGGTGTGAAAACTGAGGCTCAACAGTTTAGGCAGAATTTGAAGAAGGCAAGTTGTGTTTCCTTCTCTGTAACGCAGACTTGCCGCCACCAGGCACCGCCTTCCCCAGGAGGTGTGGGATTTAGTTAGTTTTCAATGTAAGTCAGGGGCCCACCCATGCAGACAGATCACTTGGCCAGAGAGACTTTTCAGCTGAGGTGAATTTGAAGAGAGGGTGACAATCCTGGGCCCACGGGAAGAACTTTGGGAGTGAGGGTGAAATGGTTGGGCAATTTTACCCCAGTTCACTGTCCTGACTTCTCCCTGCCTGTTCATATGGCATGGCATCAGGCAGAGTAATCTCCCACAGTAACTGAGGAGTCATAGGCCCATTCCCTGGACTGGAGCCCCAATTCAGTGGGGCAGGCACTGTGCCCACGGAGCTCTAGGGACTCTCTAGAGCCTGCCTGTGGACACAGACAGAGTCTATTTCTCAGCTGATCTGCAAGAGGAACCCAAGTGTCATTTGAGGTGTTATTTGATGTTTAACTCAATCAAGTTCCTGCAAGATCTGTTAAGATCTCCTGGAGCCCAGGAAGATCTTGGGTCTGAGGGCTGCTTTGATAAGTGGGCAGCTGACAGAAATCCTGCATCTCTGGTGAAAAGGAGAGAAGAGGGCTCAGTAGAATTTTTGAAAATGAGTCCAACTGCAATCATGCTAGGGCTTCTGAATTGTAAAGACTGGCTACTATGTTGCCCAGGCTGGGGTCCCCAGGCTCACAATGAATAGCAACCCCAGGAGTTAGGCATCGGGGTGGTCCTGAGACCTTCTCTGGGCTTCTGTTTCATATCAATAAAAGGAAGTGTTGGCTAAACAGTTTCAGCAGACTTGGCTGGTGCCTAACCGCCTCGATTCTGGCTTAGCATAGGTCCTGGATTTATACCTGATGGCCTTTTTTTTTTTCTCAACCTAAATTCCTATTGAAGTTTAACCAACGATTCCCTAAAGTGTGTATGCTGCCCCTGGAGAATTATTGAAGTGCAGATTTTTAGGTTCTGTCCTGCAGATTTTGTTTCAAGCACCCAGGAATCTGCATCATCATAACAGCTGGTCATAGACTAGACCACATTATGAAGTACAGACGTTAGATGGAGCAGACCTGGAAAAGTTAACAAATGACACAGGCGAGAGGCATGGTCTCATTATAAATGTGACCAAGGCTAATCTCTTCTCCAGTTTTACATTCTCTTGCAAATTTAGAGCTTGACTAGTTAATACCACAGGCCTTTGGGTTTTATTTGTAAGCTGTGGTACACTCAAATTTCAGGATCTGGCTGGCTGCTCTCCTCAGCCAAGATATGCACAAGAGTCCCCAGAGAATGAGTTCTGAGGCTGCCTTACCTTAAACACCTGAAAGAGCAGTGGAAGTACCTCCTCTCCTGCCCTCTGGCTTTGGGGCATAACAGTAATGGACACGACCGCATTGGTGCCTTCCATGAGTTCTTGCACACTGAAGAGGTACTGAGTCTTCCTTTTGGGTTCTCCTGTGTGAGAAAAAAAAATCCCTTACTGGCACTTACTTATTCCTGTGACTTGCCATTGGCACTATGTCCATTTGGAGACCCTGTGAGGCTTGTTAGCTCTAAATTAAAGCCGGGGTCACTGTCCTCATTACTTCTTATGGTACAGATTTGGTACAGGTATGGTGATGCTTTGTGAACTCAATGGGAAGACAAGTCTTGTTAAGTCCACTTACTGAGTGGGACAGGTGAAGACTAAGAGACAGTCACAAAGTTAGGTACAGCAAAGACAGTGGCGTAAGCTAGGCACTGACTTTTGTCCTGTGCTCTTTCCACAGCCCTCTCAACCACCAGGGAAGAGCAGGGAGCCTGTTCTCTTACCCTGGGGTGGGTAGAGGGTACCAGAAGGGCCTGGGAAAGTACAATGGAGATTGTTAGTGATGGCCACCCCCCATCAATAATCATTTTTCTTGGAGAAGCAATAGCTGTCCACTTAGTTTGGTGCGTTTCTTTCCTCATAGCTTCAGGCTAAAGATCTATCTAGAATCAAGGGCCAGAGAAAACCAAATCCAGGACAATACTTCAGGGCTGGCAGAATGATGACTAATGGCACACCCACCTGCAGTGTGTCCTAGAACCACTTGGTTTTTAAACATCATTTGGTACCATCTTTTATGGGGTCTGATTCCATGGTCCAGGATGATTGGGATTTTGTTGCATATGAACAAGGCAGAGAAGTTCTCTTGGAAATCTTCACATGACATCCTGTTGAAAACAGATGCACATCACTAAATAACCAGTGATTGTGTACCCAGGTAGGGGTTCCCATCACTTCTCTGTACCTTTCTTTTCCCTACTATTTTTATTAATATACATATGTAATACATAGTGGTACAATGAATTTGGGTATTTCATGCACATTATGTATCATATCAACTTTATAATCCCTTCCCATTTTTGGCCCTCCCTCCTGCTCCCTAACCCTTCCCCCAACTCCGGCTATCACTTCATGTGGTTCTATAGAATGTCTGTGTTCTGGGTTTTCCAAGTCAGAGAAACTAAACAGTACTTCACAGATTAATCTTCCGCACCTAAATCATTTCACTTAAGTCACCACTCTAACTCAGTTTCCTATTCCTCGAATGGGTTGCAGTAGTTAAATCTTGATGCCTCTTCTCTGAATCCAACCAATCCCTAAGTGTCAGCTAAAGTATCTGTTGCATTATTACTGACCTATATACAAAGACCAGAGTTTGGTTCTGTCTCATTCAGTGCCAAGCAATCTCCTACTTTCTCAGTTCCTACCCCATAAGTGGTTAAAAGGGGAAAACACAGGCAAATTCTGAGTTTTTTATGTTGCCTTATAGAAATTTTTATTATTAACCATTGTCCTGACCATTGTCCTCCAACTGTGAACCTTCTCATGGCCAGTAGGACACGGCCAGGCTCTCTCTGCAATGGGGCAAGACACCAGCTTTCCTCTAGGGTCCTTTGCCAAATCCATTGTGGAGGTTTTCATAAAAACAAAGTGGTTTTGAAACCTAAAATGCCACTTTCTATGGTTAAAGAGATATTAGAAATATTTTCCTTCTAATTTACATGTGTTTCTCTGACTTGCAATAACATAGATTCAGGATCTTTTTCAGACACAATTTAGTTTTATTTAAATATATCACTAAGTAAACCAGATAATTCCTCCAAGAAATGTCTGTCTTCCCCTCTAAGATGTACAAATTCAGCCAAGCATGTGTTTTTAAGTCATCTAGTCCTCAATAACTTCTGGAGGATGACAGTGATGTCATATTAGAAATCCAAAGTCAAGCAGGGAGCTGCAATTCCTGTTGTCCTTTTGGAGATCATGCCAGCAGAAACTGTGGAGCTACAGGGCCTCATCAAGATGGCACAGAAGATACAGGCATGACAACCATGGATGCTTATTTCCAAGAAACTATTTCTTATAAGACCTTGAGATCAACTTTTCCTTTTATCATCAAAATGTCTGAGAAAAATCCAACATCTCCCAATCAAAATACATTTCCCATCCAGAAGGGGTGATGCAACAATTTTTCATCCAAAGTTTACTTTGGTAGAGGAAACAGACCCTCTCTAAATAGGTATCTACAGTGCTAATTTCCATCCTCAAAAGTTTAGGGAAAGGGATTGAGAGCTTATATAATAAAGATTTAAAATATCGCTTTCGAAGTGTAAATACCAAAATTCTCCATCTTCTTTGTTTTTATACAGTTGCTTCTTCCACGGGTCTTGGGTTTCCTGCCACTCCTCGGACCTGTGTGTGGAGAGACAGATCATGGGGTAATGTGTCCCAGAGAGTTTTATTTCAACTGAGTGTGGCTCAGTAAGAACTGTTTGCACAAGCCACTTCTGGTTCATGGGGACCAATCAAGTGACAAGACTCAGTCATTCTCTATATGTTGATGGCTCCTACTTATCCCCAGCCTGCTCCTCTTTCCTGAGCTCTCCAGTTCACCCCATATCTCCGCCGCGGTGCCAAGGTGACTTCAGATCACCCATTCCAAATTGCGTTCGTCCTCTCCCTCCTACTGCCCAGCCAACCATAAGGAGCTTCTTTCTCACTACCCACACCCCCAAACAATCACCAGGTGCCACTCACTCGCGGATTCTTCCTCCTAAGCTTCTCTCATGGCCTCCACGCATTTCAGCCTCTACCTCGCTGTCCTACGTCGGGTCATTCTCATCTTCCTCTTGGACATTCAGTTGGCTGACCTGAAAACTGATTCTGCCCACATTCCTATCCATTCTCCGTACTCCCATCCAAATAATCCGGCACATAAAATTGATATCATTTCTCTGCTCAGAACGTGGCAGTAGTTCCCTATTACGCTCCAGCAAGGCTCAAATTCCTCAAATAGCACTTCAGTTTCTGTCTAAGTCTCCAGCTTTGTCTGGGCAGTTACCCTCCTCCCCACCCAACCCTTACTCTTGAGTGCCAGACTTCAGCAATCTTGAAGGTCTCCGCTTCCTTAAAGATACCACCACCCCCACCTCTTGGCATTCGCTGTGGTGTATCGCCATCTGGAAAATTCTTCTTGTTGTCAGCTCTATAACCAGCTAACTCTTACTCTTCTTTCCTCCTAAAAGGCACTTCCTCTGGGAAGCTTGGCTGGCTCCTACAGGTCGTACCTGTTCCACACCTGGAGCAGGCACCTGCCTCTGAGTGTCCTTTGTCCTTGTAGACCATTCCTACCTCAGCATTCAGTGCCTCACTGCTCATTTGTTGCTGTCTTTCCCTGACACCAACACTGAGAGATCTGGGAGGCTGGCCTTCCTTTACATCATGGTGGTGAACAAAATATGCCTCAGCACATCGTTGGCCAAAAACGACTTTAAGATGACGTGTTCCAGAAGCCAGTTGGAGGGTCCATGAGGAGACTCTCCCAGCCTGAAGGAAGCTATCACCCCTCCCTCAGCCCACTCTTCAAAGTGCAAGCAAGCTCCCAGGCAAGGGAGCCCAGAGGTACAAAAGTTTAATGAGATTTTTCCATAGAGGAGCCCACCTCGAGAGCCTGGATCGCCCCCGGGCCTGGACAGCGAGGCAGGGACCACCATTCAGGCTTCCGGCTACAGGCTGAGGCAGTCACATGTGTTATTGTAAAGTGGCAATTTTATAATTAAGCGATAATTACATTTTCTGCAGTGTGTAAGGGAAAATAAATGTAGTGTAAATCAATATGCTATTGATTCATGCAAGTTTGCCTTTAAGTGTGCGCGCCTGAAATTTCAATTATGGCTGAGATTAGACCATCCAGCCTTCTCCATTCATCTCTATTCCTAAAAAGTAGGGAAGAAATCGACCACCTGCATGGAGACAGTGATTATGCCGTTCCCGCAGCTTCCTTCCAGCCCAGGGAGGCGGCGGGAGGGAAGCTGGTGACCCTCAGCACTCAGCCAAGGGTCGTGACCCTACAGAGCAGGCGTGGCTGGGTTCCCCCTCCTCTTTGCATCCCTGTCCTACCTTCCATGGTGTCTGTACTGGCAGGGTGTAAATTGAAGCTTTTATGCCAGCATCAAGCTCTCTGCCCCCAGCCCACCTCTCTCTCCCGATTCCTCTGCCTAAGGCCACCTTGGTGGCCCTGAACAGACTCTGCATGTTGCTGGGCCGAGACCACGGCCTGGGCTGCTCCTCCAACCCAGTGAGTTGGCTTTTGACATGCACTGAAGTGCACAGTACTTCCTTCCTCAAGGGCAACTCATATTCTGTCCTATCTGTGAGGCTTTCTCCGGACGTGCCCACCCCAGGAACACGTCCCTTCCTCGGTATCTGGTGACCTCATCTCAGCCAATGATCACGTGGTATTTAGCCTGAGACGCGGGGCAAAATACCAATTCCTGGGAACCTGGGTTCTACTCCCCACCCTAGATAATCTGCCACGACCTTTGGCCTCTCCTGTACTTGTATCTCTAGCAGCCAACCCCAAATCAGGGACTCTGGCTTATGAAGTCACCTGAGTGAGGCACACACCAGACAGCAGGGCTCACAGCAAATCTGAGTGGTCCTGCCACAGGCCCGCGATGGGGCATCAGGCCACAGACCCCTGGACTGTTGGCTGCGTCTGCCTCCAGAATGTGCGCACTGTATTGATTTTCACTGCCTGTTGGGGCTCGCTCTCCCGTTTGTCTGATGGTGTTACATGCCTCTTCTCATCATGCTTCCCACTCTCACCCACACCGGCAACCACGCTGTGGCCGTTGTGTTGTGACACTTGGCACGGATCTGCACAGATGCTCAGGGGAACGTGACAAGGCCCAGACTTGCTGGCTGCCAACAGGAGCAGCTAACCTGCAATTGCCCCTGCAGCTCTCTCAGGCTCAACTTCTCCTCCACAGTCAGGGGCGGGGCCAGGAGTCAGCCGCTGTGCCAGCGGGGAAGTGGCAGCTTCGCCCCTTGGGGAACCACAGACCATGCATACCCCACCAGGACAGGTTTCTCAGGGTGTGCGGGATCTACTTACTCCACTCACTGCTACCGCAAACTAGGTGCCACGGCAGCCCGCGGGACTCCTGGAACACCAGATCAGCAGGCAGGTCTGCTGGTCTGACTGAGTGAAGAAATCATCTTTATCTCAATTTCCCTAACTCACCCCAGACACCACCAGGATCAGAATCCACAAGATTCCTCCCAGGGATGAGACTTCTGGTTTCCACCTCTCTCTCTCTGGCTGATTGGAGGCCTGGCTCCTGCCCTGCCCCCTGCCCTTCTTGCTAATCGTGGGTATGGAGGGTTCACAGCTCTGGACTTTATCTTCTTGGAGGACAGACGCTGGGTCTTGTCATCTGTATACTCCTTTGAGCACCCACCGCACACAGGACACACTTCATACAGTGTGTACTAAAGGTATATAACAGACCCTGGAGAATGGCATCATGGGAGTGTGAAATGGACCAACAGCCACACCCAGCCTTGCACTGGACAGGCTCCCTTCACAGCCGGCTCGGGGGGACTCTCCACTGAGCCCCTCCACCCCCACCCCAGCCATACCCATCTCTCCAGCGCCCCCGCCACTCTGTGTTTCCCCAGGGGTTCCACAGGCGGATGATTTCTTCCCAGCCCGTTCTACACTGGATCTGCAATGAAGACCAGAAAAGGAAACTGTCAGGGCTCTCTGGCAAAAGTCAGCAGAAAGAGGGAATATGAATGCAGCTGCTTTCTACCTCTGAGGACTAATTTAACTTCTGACCTCATTTGGCTGCAGCCAGAAAAAAATTTTGAAAAGGGGAAAAAAATCAATGACTCTCTTGCTGCCTGTGTGGACTTGGAATGAGATAGAGGAGAAAATGGCCCCTGGTTCTGCTCAGCCCTCTGCAGGCGGTACAATTTCATCACGTCAGGGCCTGCACCCAAAAACCTAGAGGAGCTTAGATTTAGTGAGAGATAAATGTCGGGGCTGCTGCTTCGGGCTGCAGAGGAGAGAGCTTTATGGGTCCCTGGGCTTCTGGGGGCCTGCCACAGACAGTGTCTCTATTCCACGGATAGAGCCTGCTAGGGGCTGTGCTGTGGCCTGAAAGCGCTGTCGCGAGCAAGGGGCTGAGGAGGCTGACGGGCCGAGACTGGGACAGCCTGGTGCTGAGGTGGCCACGGCTAGCCCACCTCGTCCTGCATCTTGGCACTGTCTGGCCAGCCTAAGAGCCACAGCATGCGATGGCCTGAACTGTCCCTCCTGGCACCTTTGCTTTGTGATCCACTTAAGCCAGAGGGCAGGACTATGGGTGAGTTACAACAAACAACAGCCAACTCCTGAGCCTACACTTCCTGAGGCCAGTAGCCCTCAGCCTGGAGAGGGAAATTAAAATATGATTGAGTTGTAGCAGCGATATCGATCTGTGCTGATGCCGCCCGGGGAGAGGCGGGAGTGGGAAAGGGGCGAGCCTGAAACCGACTGCAGTCCAGAGGAGCTGGGAAAACCGCACAGCTTTTCCCGGCCTGGAGAAGTCCAGCCATGAGGCAGGGCTCAGAGCCAGGCACAGGCCAGCTTGCCTTCCGTTCTCCAGTTCTCCGGGGTTGATGTTTATAAAATCCTTGTCTTGCAAGATTCAGAAAAGTTAAGCAATTTTCCCAAGGTTTCGGAGCAAGTGATAGAGGCAGATCATTACTATTATCAGTTTTCAAAACTTAGGCCCTTAATTGTGGAATTAGACATGGATGAAGCAACCTTCTTGGAGTGGCTGTGACCTTGGCGGTACATATAGCCCTTGAGCCGCCTGGCCAAGGTTGTGATCAACAACAGGCATTGCCCTCAAGGGGCAACCACACACCAGAGCCAGAGACACAAGACTAAAATGTTTTGTGGGACCAGTCTTCTTTGGGCGCCGCCCCAGGAGAACTCCCCACCCTCTCTGCCCCACCCCCAGGCCTGCACAGAGTTTAGCAGCAGCAGCCAGCACTTGGTGGAGCCCACCGAGCAGGGACATGAAGAATGGTCACCTAGTGGCCCACAGAGCTTAATGAGCCATTGTCTGTGCCCAGCAGAAAGTCAGGGGCTCAGTCGGGCAGAGGGAGGGAAGGGGCTAGTGACTCCAAGGGGCTGAAAACAGGGCTAAATGAGGCATGCAGATAAACACTCACCCCCTTGCCCAGGGGAGTCACTGCCAGAGCTAGGTGCGTAATAAAAAATGCCAATTTCATTTATCTTCCTGTCTGTGTCCTGCCTGGAGGGAGGATGAACAGATTAAAAAGCACACCACATTTATGGGCTGGTTTAATCTTAGCACTTGTGGCTCAGAATTATAACCCCTTCTCTCTGGAGGAATATTTTGTCAAATCAAATTCCTGGGCCCTTTTGTGACTGTGCCCTTTGTGACTGTACCCTTCAGGTGATCACTAGGCCTTGGTCACAGGTCACATTCAAGGTCAGGGTCGTGCCTACAGGTAACAATGGGTTGGTTCAGGTGTATCACTGTCAAGGATATTGACTATACTCTGGACCTGGGCTCTCTCAGAAAGGGCAACACTGAACAAGAGGCGGCCCAGGCTATATGTAGGGAGGGGTCTACCCTATAATAATGGCTCCTCAGATATATTCTCTTGAAAGCCAGTTCCAACAGCCATTAGTAGTTACTCCTGGAACAAAATGATTTCATGGCTAATGGCAGATTAAAACCAAGCACCGCTTGTTAATACGGGACCTTCTCAGAGCTAATGCACACCATGAGCCTCCAGTAAGGGAAAATGAGGAGATGTATTTTACAAATGAGCTTGGAAACCTTTTTTTTTTTTTTTTTTTTCCAGGATAGCACTCCTGAGTCTACATTCTGTGAAGTGTCCAGTGCTCATAATGGCAAAGAGGAATGGACATGTGACCTCAATCACATGCCATCACAAATAAGGTGCCCTGTTCAGACGGCTTCATCCCATGCCCAACACAGACATCACTATTCAATCACTGCTGTCTTTCCTCAAATCTAGAAACAGCACCAACATCTTGCCAACACAGGGAGTCTGATGGCCGAAGCTGGTCTATGAAATAAAATCTGTGTTCTGTCCCCAGACATATCCTCAAGTATGACAATGGTACTAGCTGTCTGGGGAGAATCCAGAGAGGGGTTGGGAGGGTGAACCAAAGCACAGTTTAGAAGACAGGAGTCTGGAGCAATGGTGACCAGGATCTTCTGGTCCGTGTGGTATAGAACCAGCATTTCCCCCCCTTTTTTTGTGGGAAATGTCTTCTTGAGCTCCTCAAGTGTGTTCCATGAAGGGGCATCAGCAATACCATCTTCACAGGCCAAGGACAAATCCATTAATATTTACCTCAGGAAGGAAAACAGGAGACAAAAATATGGTCCCCATTATGTGAACTAGAACATGCCTCAAAGCATGACATGTTAGAGCAACTGTCCTTAGGTCCATGGGCAGGAGACTGACAGAAAGGGGGCAGGGCAAGTCCAAGACAGCACCTGATGCTCTGCATTCCTTGGTTCATAAGCACCTGTGAGTCTGGAATTCTTCCTCAGCACTTAGAAGACATTATTCAACCTCAAGTTAGGGGAAATACAGAGATAGGAGCCATTTACAGGAAAGCCTCAAGGCCAGGGAGTGTTGTCACTTCATAGCTGTATGACTGGCATGAATTCTGCAGAAGGCTGTTTCTGTGACCTTGCAAAAAAGTGTGTTCTCTCAGGTATTGTCTTCTTTACTTATGAAGGACTCTGGACTACGAGAGTGTTTTCTAGACATGTTATGCTGCACACGGTGAACACATAAATTTTGGTCCACCCACAGTCAGTTCCTGAATCAGAAGAAAGACTGTAGTCTGATGCCAACTTCCCACTCATCCACAGGAATGGCGTTTCATCTGCCCACATGGTGGCCAGCTAGACAATACATTTCCCAGTCCCCTTTTCAGGTCTTGGTGTGCCCAAGACTAAACTTGGACAACCTGGCTGGGGGACATATGAGGCATGTTTTTGCCAACTCTCTCCACATGAGAATGCATGAGTGACCCTGGCCTCTTTCTCTTTCCCTGTCTGGGAGGTGGGGGGACTCAGAGTGCTGTCTTGGATGTACCCTGTTGAAGATAACAGAGCCACATGCCAGCCCCCATCCCCAGACAGGAGAAGAGAGAAAGTCATTCACTTGCCCGAGAGAGGGAAGTGAACATTGTCTTGTTGAAGTGCCAGAATTTTGAGAATTCCTTTGTTTCACCAATCAAGCTTGATGTCACAAACGAAACTTGTTTCAGGATAAAACCTTTCCCTGGGGCCAGCTGGGTGCTTCATTCTATTTTCTTTGGGGCAGCAAATCCTCCCGTCTAGCTAGACATGGAGACCTGAGATTTCTTACTCAAGAAGAGCAAGACATCTGGAGGGTTCCTAGGGAGGAAGAGCCTGGGTACCTGAACCTCTGGATGAATAGATGAACCAAGGCTGCCCACGCAGGGTGCCCCAGTGATGGTGGGCCTGGTGCACATACATGTCAACTTTGCTAGGCTGGCTGGAGAAGTGGGATTCTGGCTCCCATTTAGAGAATCCAAAACATCAGACAGAACCCAGTAGAGAGATGCCAAGCCAGCATCAGTCTCACCTGTTCAGCTCCAGTCACTGTGTAGGCGTGCTGACTCACCAGCCCATTCTCCATCACACTGGCTCCTTCTGTTGGCTGCAAAAGATAAAAGCACCAAGTGCTCAGCGCTCACAAGCTCTTGGAAGAGACCGAGAAACACAATTAAGACAACAGCTGAGCCAGCCAGGCCCCCAGCCCACTGGGGAAGTGTATATGCATCAGAACTATTCTAGCAGGACAGAGGTGGAAGGCCATTGGTGGGGAAGGCTTTAGCTGTTTCCTGCACAGCTGACTACCTATGACTGCTGAAGCCCACCAAGTCCTGTGCTCCTGGGGCTGCTTATTCAACCTGTCACTTGTCATCAGCCAGACAGAGCACAAAACATGTCTGCCAGGTGGTCTGCAAAAGTCAAGGATACCCCAGGAGCAGGGCAGGGGGTCTACAGCACACCTTCAGTGTGTGGTGGCATTTCAGACCAGGGAGATACAATTCAAAGCCCATGTGCTTGAAGAGCTCAGGACACATGGATGGAGAACCAGATGTCCTAGAATAGACTTAATTTGGAAGGTCATTCAATATTTCTTGAAGGGGACAAGCTGCTCTGTATTGCTCTTAGGGCCAGTGAGAATCAGACTTTCTTGTAAAGTTAGGGCAAAACATGAAGCAGCTCTCCCCAGCAGCAGGAGTCTCAGCCTCCCCCTACAGACCCTAATACCCTCGCTGGTAACTGTGGGCCCTGTGGCCCCCGGCCAGAAAGAAACTTAAGTTAAGTCTTTGGAGTTCGAATCCTTCAAACCTTGCTCTGCACTTCCTGGCTGTGTGATACTGAAATATTACTTAGCCTCTCTGAGCCCATTTTCTCGTCTGCACTTTCTACCTCAGAGGAAGGGCTGCTGTAGAATTAAAAGGGGTGACCTCAGTAAAACCCACCATGAGCACTGCATGGTGGCCACTTGCCTTTCCCTGCCTAGGTGTACATCCCTGGAGAGACACTTTGCAAGCAAAGTCTCCAACAGTGCTGGGGCACTACCCCTTTGGGGTATTACTCACCCCTCTGGGGGTGGCACAGGCCATCAGGGAGCCTGTCTCAGCTGCCATCTTCACCACCATCAGGAGGTCGGAAGGGGAGGATTGCAGGTTGATGATGGTGACCACCCCTCCTGTGAGGTCCACCAGGGCGTCAGGGAGGTAGCCATAGTGCAGGTGGGAATAGGATCCACGGAGCCTGGAGGGGAGGTCAGATTAGCCTTGGGGTGCCAGTGGGGAGACTCTCCAGGAAGGGTGTTTGCCCTCCAACCCTCCATATTTTGCCAGGTCAGAGAGTCACGACGTGTCATTGAACAGGGCCAACAGTCACACTGAGAGCTCTAGCTGCTGGCAGTGGAGTGAAACGTGGCCTCCTGTGGGATCTGAAGACATGGACAGGGCATGCCACAAGGGACAGAGTGCAGACCCAGGGGGCTGCAGGCCTGGGGTTGCCTTGGGCTTCACGGCTGCCCTTTCCTCTGATTCTGCCACTTGGACTTCTTCTGGGGCCTTATATGTTCCTGTCCCCAGTGGGTGCCAGAGAAAGAGACTTTCACAGGTGGTAGGCACTTGTAGGGAGCTCCAGTCAAGGCTTTCCCCCTAAGACTGCAAAGTCAGATGGGGCCATTCCTACTTCAGTGTCTAATGGGGTTTTAGTCTTGAGCAAGACCCTTCCCTTCCCTGTCCTTCACCTTTTGGCCAGGAATAGCAGGGGTAGACTAGAACCCTTGGGGCCCTCAAAGACGCCTCTCTCTGTGTCTCTACTTTGGTCATTCTTTCCTGGAGACCACCCAGAATTCTAAACCATTCATTTCAGCAAACATGTATTGAACAACCACTTTAAGTAGGGCACCATCTTAGGCACAAATGCAGCAGGCATCTTAGAGAGTCTGTTATTTAAGAAAGCTAAGGCTGGGCATAGTGGCACACTCCTATAACCCCACAGTTTTGGGAGACTGAGGCAGGAGGATCACGAGTTCAAGCCTCGCCTGTGCAATTTAGCAATTCAATGAGAACCTTTCTTTCAAAAAATGCAAAAAAAAAGGACTAATGACTTGAGTTTAGTCCCCAGAACACACACACACACACACACACACACACACACATGCACACGCACACACACAGAAAGCTGACAACCCTAGAACAAGGGCACTTCTTCAGCAACTACCATGTAACTGGTTTACCTGACTCACTTGAAAACTGGTGCTGATGTTCTCTTCTGCTGCCCCTGCCTCTGACCCAGGTGATGCCTGGGAGTACTTGCTTACTTTTGGGACATTTGCTTAGTCAGCCACAGAGCCTGCCTGACCATGGCTATGCTCAGCTGGGTCTGAACACTTGATCCTCGGTGTCACATATGTCTTCTGGCTCCTGCTCCTAAAACAAGGGACTCGCCAAGAACCTTGGAGGTTCACAAGCAATCCGAAGCCCATGAGCACCTCACTGCCACAGCCCTTTCCTCTCATGCACACAGGGCCCTCTTGGATTCCAACAGAACTGTGTCAGGTGCAACATCAGGGAATCGGCTGGGGGCTCTGTCTCCTCCTTCAATATCACAGACACTTTCTCAGTGGCTCTGGGCCTCATTTGAGGACTCACATCCATTCTGCAGTCACCACAGAGAAACCGCACACTCTGGGAAGGACTCCCTGTCCAACAGCCTGCAGCCCCCTGCCTATCTTCTAGAACCTTCTCTGTCTATCTGCAACACCTGCACGCCCGTCCCAGCAGCAGCTGGACACTTTGACCGGAGCTATCTCCTTGCTTCACAAACATGAGCTCACAGACTCACTGACACTTCTGGAACACGGCAACTTCCTCAGCCCCCTTTGCTGACAGGAAACAGGAAGGAAAGGAGAGAGGGCGAAGCCTGCTCCCCACAGCTGTCACTGTGCCTCGTCACCCGAAGCCAGGAATTCTGAGAGAGCCTTGTCCTTACCCCTCATCGTCAGCCTCCTGCGGGGGAAATGTCTATCACGCAAAGGAGGAGAAGGAGCAGACCCAGGTGTCTAAACCTGGGCAGGGCAGGGCCACTCCGCTGCTGCAATTCTCACCTGCAGAGGTGAGAATGTGCGACCTGCCACATCCCCACCCCTCCTCCCCCTGCCCCCTTCTCTATTTTAAAATCCCTAACGTGACTTTCCTCCCTACTTTTAACTCAACTGACCGATTCACTTCCAGACTCCCCAGCCACTGGATAAACGAAAGGGTGGTGGTGTGCGTGCGCGCTCAGCTGAGGCCGACACCCCCGAGGGGACACACAGACAGAGGGCCTCCGCACCGACAGAGGCTCTCCACACTTGTGCTGGGCACTGGGTTCTAAAAGGGCAAGAAGCCACATCTCTTTCTACAGGACTGACAATTGCAAGGACTGGTGAAAAGTTACGCAGCGGGTGGGAACAGTATTTGCCCCAGCATGCCCTTGAACCCCACGTGACCTTGGGCACCTCTGAGCCTTCAGCCTCCTTCCTCATCTTTCGCAGAAGCAGGGAGGGCTGAGTGCTCCGGAGGATTCTGAACACATTGTTTCTACTCCACTCACTCTTGCATTTTGTGACTTCCTTCTTCGGATGGGTGGGGAAAAGCTTTTAAACTGTTTTAATAGTTTGAACCATTTTATCCCCTGCCAGATTTCTTTAGGCTGTGAAAAGGGGATTCCAAGTCCGCTTTCCTATTTCTTTTCAAGCCAAATGATTGCTTTAGGTCAGCTGTTAACAAAATGGGGTCAAAGCCATCATTTCGTTCTGCAAGCTTTCTAATTCTCTCAGTGAACTGCCGAGCTGCCCCCCTCTTCTACATAAGGCGGGAACTGAGCTCAGCAGTGTGAGGGCGGGGGCCCCACAGGAAAGAGAATGGCAGTGTTGGAGTGAGTGGCTCAGGAGTGAATTAACCTCCCAAACACGTGCAGCGGTTCAACAGCCCTGGCCGTTACCCTAAGCTCATTCTCCAGTGTTAATGAACAGCTCTTCGTGACACCAGAAATGAGCAACAAGTTTTGTTTCTTACAAGTTGTCTCAGAAGATACAATATAGCGGAAGGGGTCTCAAGGCCCTGCACCAGCCAGATTGTGGTTTCCAGGACAGGAACTGGTGGACTGCGGTGTCTTTTCCAAGGACTGGACTCAGACCGGGCTGCAGCTCTGCTAAATGGGGTCCTCTGGTCAGGTGAACAGGGCCAGGCCAGGTTCCCGCTAACTCTGCCACCTGCCATCTCCCTGCTGCTTGGAGGAAGACTCAGCTTCCACCTGTGTGAAATGAGGGCTGGTTAGCACGCTTTTTTCGGGGACTTCCTGACCTTAGAAACCTTCCTCCTGCTCAGTGTTCCCTGTGTGATCTGAGGGTGGGGACTCCTCACTCTGTGTCTCCTCCCCAGCAGTCTCATCTGGGGGGAAATGGTCCCTTCCACAGCTCCTGCCCCTGAGGCTTTATCGTCACTTGATGCTGGCCATGGCTGAGCGGGCCGGTGGAGATCTGACCCAAGCTCACCTAAATTGTCATTCCCTGGAACTGAGCAGACAGAGGAGGAGCAGATGCCAAGGGCAAAGGGACACAGGAAGGCCATGGGCTGGGCTGCATAATGGGCACTTAGGAGAGAAAGTGAGGTCCCCGGGAGATGACTAGGAGCAAGGAACAGAGGTGAGATTGGGGCCAGGCAGGCTGCTGGGCACAGGAGGAGCCCACACAGAGCAGCTGGCCCCACCAGCCCAGGGGCAAAGCCCACACCGAGCCCTCCCAGAGGCCCTACGGCAGAGGTCTCGGTAGAAGCCCTGCTGCTGGCCTTCAGCAAGGTTTCACTGCTCCTTTCTCCACCTTCTCCAGAATATCATCAGTACAAGGTACTGTTCTTGTTTGCTTTTATTTTTTTCATTTTATTTAATTATCTGTCTCCTTCTTCCTTCCTTTTCCTCTCTATTTATTTATGTTTGTGGTACAATGGATCAAACCCAGGGCTTTCACACAGAGCTACATCCCAGCCCATTTTTAAATTTTGAGACAAAGTCTCACTAAATGGCCCAGGCCAGGCTTATACTTGTGATCCTCCTGCCTCAGTTTCCCAGAATGCTGGGATTATAGGTCTTCACCACTGGATCTATCTTCCTTCCATTCTTTCTAACCTTATTTTCTCTCCCTCCTTCATTTCTCTTTCTCTCTCTCTTCATTCCCATACTCTTTCCTCTCCACCCATCTCAAGATGTTTAACGCGCACCTTTTTGTTTCTGTGAGTTCTTATAAAACACACACTGCAGTGCAGACAGTTTCCATTTTTATAAATAAGTTGGTGTTTTACAGTGCCGGGAATCTGAGGACCACCCAGGTCCCTAGGTGTGGATGAGATGTGTGGCTTCCAATGGCTGTGTGGCTTTCCATTGGCACGTTCCCTCCCCGTGGTAGCTGCACACTCTGCTCCTGCCTTCTGTGCCCCCGCCCCGTCCCACAGCACAGTCAGGGACAGCTTCAGACCTGTTTCCTCGGACACCTTTGGGAGTGTCCTTAGTAGGTGTGAGATACGCATGTAACCCATCTGAAGATGTCACATGCCCTTCTACCCTTCAAAAGTCTGCCTGTGGCATACTCCCTCTAAAGCTGTTTGAAGATTCCAGGATCCTCCTTTTTTGGTAAGTACTTGGCCTTATCTAACTTTTTAATTCTGTGGTCTGATAGGAACAGAAGGATGTCTTGCTCCTCTTTTTAATTGCGTTGTTTCTGGTTGTGTGAAGGCTGAGCACTTCTTCACCTGTGAGGGTGTTTGCAACAGTGCCGCCTTACACACACACACACACACACACACACACACACACACACACACACACACACGTGTGCCTGCACAGCCTTGTTCATGTTCACATGAGTGAGACTGAGGGTGGTTAACCCAGTGCCAAGCACAGTTCCTGGCATATGGTGAAATGCTCATAAACATCTGTTGAGTAAAACCAACCCCAAAGTCCAAGCAAAATTAATGAATCAGGATGCTTATAAATCCTTGAGCTTGTCAGCATCAGAAGGCAATTCCTGACCATGGTAATTTGGCTAGATGGGAACTGGCAAGTCCTACCTGGCACCCCCACACAAGTACGGCCTCACAGGAGTCACCCCAAGTGCTCTACTGCCTGCACTGCAGTCTGAAGTGTCCCACCCACACCGTTGCTGTTGGGGCCACCTCTGCCTGTTAGTTTCCCTTTCCCTCACTCAGGTGCCACCACTTCCTCCTACAGCCTCAGCCTGATTCCAAGGAGTCAAGGTCGTTTCTTCCTCTGCCCTGTCATCAGACTTTGGCCAGGATATAGAGTTGGTCCCTATATCTGCAGGCTCTGCATCCACAATTCAACCAACTACACATGAAAACTACTAGAAAGATGTTGCATCTGTACTGAGCACGTACAGACTTTTTTCTTGTCATTCCCTCAACAACACAGTATAATAACCATTTGCATAGCATTTGCATTGTCTTAGGTATTGTGTGTAATTTAGAGATGATGCCAAGCGCATAGGAGAATATGCATAAGTTATATGCAAATACTAAGTGATTTCATATAAGGATCTTGAGCATCTGTGGATTCTGGTACCCTTGGGAGGTGCTGGAATCACTCTCCTTTGGGAATTCAGGGTGACTGTGCTTCACCTGGACTCTTACACTAGTTTAGCGGTCATACTGTCTGTGCACAGCTCTACCTGGTTCCTGACCTGCCCATACCTTGCTGTGTATCTTACGGTCCCTCCTGATGGCTCTAGCACTGACCCTGCACACAATGGCTATTTTAAAAGGACGCTAGTCTAGGTGGCATGGGTTCTGAGGTTTCAAGGGATGTTGCTTACATTCAGGATTGCTACTGAGGTGAGTCACAGGGCCAGCTGGCAGAAAGCATTTGGGAGGGCAAGGTACGGGGCAGACAGGTCTAGCATCGATACTCTGGGCAGTGAGGTGGGCCATACTTACTTGGCATAGGCTTTCTCCAGCAGGCAGGGCCAGAACTCCTGGTTGCCTCTGCGAGGGTGCACAAAGAGGCATTCTGTTCCCATGACGGGCAGGCGGTCATCCACCACCACCTCCACCCATTGGCCACCCTGCCAGAACTGGAAGAGAGAAAAGCATATGTCTTTGTATGGGGCAGGAGGGAGCTTCTGAAAACCAACCTCAGACAAAAGATCAGCCTGGGACAACACGGCATCCATGATACAGCAACAGCCTCGATTCAGAACAAACTCCGAGCTGATGCTTCTAGGTAGGGATGAGTGTGCTTCTCCGTTGACAGATGGAGAAAGTGAGGCACAGACCAAGGGAGCCGAGGGAAATGCAGGCAGGGAGGAAGGAGACTTGGGTGTGACTGCTACCAGCTCACCTGGGCAATCCTTTATGGACTCACCGGGTACTTTTTCTGTACAAAGGACAGCTGGGAGAACAGCCACTGCATAGCCAGAAGGGCAGAGGAAGCAGGGTTGTAATGTGGATTGGAGGGCTTGGGGGAGGAGGCAGAGCTCAGGCCGGTGGTGCGGAGCTAAGGAAGATATCCCAGATGGCGAGGGTCATGTGGGCAAAGGCCCCGAGGCAGAGCGACACAAATGACTCAGGAGGATAGAGCTGGACAGCCTCGTTCTGGCACTCCCGTCCCCACGTCACGCTGGCCCTACCATCACAGCAGAGCGATGAAGCTGGCGCGGCCACCGCTACGAGTGCAAATGAGCCAGATGTTCCTCTCCAGAACAGACTGTTTTCATCTTTAGCATTCAACTCTAAACGGTTCACCCGGGGACGTCGCCAAACGGGGAACACTGATTACAAAGCCAGCCCTTTCAGTTTCTTTGCTGGCCTCCCTGTGCTGGCTGCGCCGGATGGCTACTGGCTTCAGGCCTGGGCCTGGACTGCAGCAAGTCTCTACCAGGTGGGCTCTGCTGAAGCTGAGTGAATGCCATCTCCTGGCCTTTGCCACAGCTGGATGTCCCAGATGGCAGGATGCTGCATGCAGCTGAGGACGTGCTTTCAGAACAGAGATGCAGACTGAGACAGAGGTGTCAACGAAGACAAAGCAAAGATGTCATGGCAGCCATCCATACGCCAGTGCACTGCAGCTGTGGACGATTTTTTTTTTTTTTTTTTGCCATAAGCAGTGAGATGCATGAATAGTGAGGTTAAGGCATTAGGGATGTCCTCAGAAGCCACCATGGAAGCTAATCCTGGCCCCTAGAAGGCAGAGACTAGAAGGGCCATCTGGATTTTGTGCTTAAATGGGAAGCAATGTAAGGTAGGCGGTAGAACCATGCCTTAAATTCTGGCTTTGCCTCTTACTACCCAAGCAGGAGATGTTTACTGTGACTGGGTTTTCACATCTGGCAAATAATGGTAATTGTAAAAACTGCCTTGTAGGCTATAGCCGGATCACATGCATTGTGGTTTGGACCTGGAATGTCTCCCAAACAGTCTCATGTCTTTGAATGTTATGGATTGTCTATGGAACCATGTGCCGACTGGGGCCTGGTCTGGAGGTATGGATTACAGGTGTGTGGTGGGGGCTTACCACACCTTCCACAACTAGAAGGGGAAAACACAGAGGCTGGACCAGGGCAGAATACTGGGATAGGCTTAGAAGGATATATAAGCTGCTTTCTGCCTTATGTGACTAGACTCACTTGCCTTGACTTGGCTTCTTGTTAGCAATGCCATGAGGAGCTGCCCCTCCCTCTGCCTCTGCCATGTACATCCACTGTTGCCGGCCGCCCCTGAGTGGACTGTGACCTTCTGAAACTGTGAGCTAAAACAAACTTTTCCTCCTCTAATTTGTGGATGCTGGGTCTTGATTCACAGTAACGAAAGAATAATTAGAAAAACAGAAAACTGTGAAAGTGAGAGCAGAATTTTGAAGGACTATTTGTCAACAGCTATTTTGCTCAGCACCCACAACCATGCCTGGTACCCACTAAGCCACAATGAATCACTAGGTTCTGGCCCAGTGGAGCTGTCCTGGTTACCTCCATCTTCCCTCAGCAGCAATGCTGACAAAAATTGCTCTCCACAGGGAAAGAGACTATCAGATAAGACCTCCATTTCCAGAGGAGATGCACATGGCCTGACTGGTGGTCTGGAAGGAGGCCAGGGGTCTATATTTCCAGATGTCTCTAAGAGAGAACACATGGCATCTGGACAACGACTATACTCTTCTAGAGCCATATGGATGCCATTTTGCCTATGCCCAAGTGAGTGACAGGGAAAACAGAAGTGTTTGGGCAAATTATCCAAGGTGCTTTGGGTGCAGGGTACTTTCCAGAAGCAATGTCCAAACCTACAGCGATAAGAACAAATCTACAGAGCTCAGCACTGCAGTTCTAGGGAACCGTGTAATTTTTTTTTTTTTTTTTTTTTTTTTGTGACCCAGAGGGCAAAGTGCGTCATGCCTGGATGGCCTACTGTCCTAGTCACCTAACTCTCCCCAGTGCTAGCAGCTCTGTTTGAGTCTAGGCACAGCTCTCTCAGTCCTCTGGCTCATTCCTCGGTGTGGCCTTTGAACCAGTATAGCAGCAGCAGCAGAGTGCCTGCCAGGCTGTATGTAGCCGGATTCAAGACAGGAGCTCAGGGTGGAAAAGGAAGGAAACTGCTGAACAGAAAGAGCCTGGTCTTCAAGCTCGCATTCCAGGTAAAAGGCTTACTTAAGAGGCACACATTTGCATGTATTCTAGAGAATGTTCTGACTGCCAAGGAGGGAGAGAAAGAAGCATGCAGAGATTTGCATCTTGAACATATATGTGGCACAGTCAGTAGGATGGATTAACATTGGACCTTTCTTCTGCAACAATAGAAATTACATCATGATGGAACAGTGAGAATTTGGAGGAAAAAGAATTTGACTCAAAAACCCTAAGTTTAATAAAAATTTTTCTGAAGTGAGAGCAAAGCACTTCTGATTAATGAAGGATAAACTAAATTGAAGAAGTTAGAAGAAATAAAGGTAAGCAATGAGTCTAAAACACGCTTTTTATAAGAAATGTGCCTATAACAGTGCAAGTAAATTGATGATAAAGAGCTAAGCAAAAATGTAAGAGAAAAATGTAAGCAACAGGAAGCTGGAGGTACAATATAGGTATCAGATAATGGGAAATTCAAGACCAACGACATTAAATACAACAAATAGCGGTATTATGCAAGTCTTATCTTAATAAAAACACAGCAAGAACCTAAACTTTCGGCTTCCAAAGAACCCAACAGGAAAATGCACCCAACCAGAATATTCAAAAGCGTAAGAAATCTCCAAATGATGACTGTGAGGAGGAACTTCAGTTGCTCAAAAGTATTTGGTAAACCAAACAGAAAATGTAAGTCAAGATAAAATGGGCAATTGGACACAACACGATCTGTAAATTAAAAGGTTTGATTCCATAAATAAAACTCATGTCCATTGGATAATACGTATCTGTGAACCTTTAGCATGTGTATCCATGAAGCTTTAGCAAAATCTGACATCTCAGGGCTTGGCCATAAACAAAACTACTTTGATAATCTCCCCAAATGTAGACATTGTACGAATTATATTCTCTGGCAACAATTTAATAAATCTGAAACTAAGCATCCAAAAGATGACCTTACCCTATAAAACTTTATCACTTGAAAATAGAACAAAATTTGAAGAAACAACTCTCATATGCATAGAAAAGAACAAAACAAAAATTTATTATCTTAAAATAAAGTAAATAAAATTCATGCCAAGTCTATAGATACAGGTAAGATGTTAGAGAAAAATTACATTTGTAAGAACTTTCATCATTTAGAAAAAGTAACAATATTCATCGTACTTTCAGAAAAGGAAAATTAGTCAAGAGAAAGTAAAAAGAAATTAATAAAATTAATTATATAGAAAGTACAACCTTAAAAGAAATATCATAGAATAAACAGTGATAGCCAACAGTAGATTTGTTTTAAAAAATTAGTATGGTAGATTAGCTGGATTAAGTTGGATTTGAAAAAATAAAGAAAATATAGAAAAAATAAAGAAAACATAAAGATACAACACTGAGATTGAAAAAGTAGATTTAGCAGAAGATGGCAAAAAGTTAAAATGAAATTTCATGCCATCATTTTAGTAAGCCTAGAGCAACACATTAGTAAATTTTTTTAAAAAGTCAATTCTTCTGGTAAAGCATGAACTTCAAGAGTTAGCTTCAGTAGAAAGAAATTATCCAAGCAAAAACAACAGCTACTGAGTCAATGGCAGGAGTTAAAGAATCCCATTTAAATGGGAGGTAGGCTGGGTGGAGCACCATAACTTTTCCCTATTTTACTATCTTTCTTTTTATCTAGTTTACTTCCAAAGAACAGAGAATCAATGATTATGAAACATTATTCAAATTGTTTCAAGTTAAAATTGTGGGTAATAGTTCATTTTTAAAAGCTCACATAACTCATGACAAAAATAGCAAGTGAGATACTAATTTTACATGATATGGGTACAAAAATTCTAATAACATTTTTAGTAAATTAAATCTGACAGTGTATCAGAAAGTATCTGGCTAAAATTGAAAGAAGGTAGGATTTTTGATTCCTGTCATTGATGTGAAATTGTGAGGATCTAATATAGAACTGTGAAATTTATGCATTAATTTAGAAAAATTTTGTTTTTATTGTCTAATATGGTGGGGTAAAAGGGCAAAATAAATTCTGTAAATATTAAAAGGAGTTACAAAATTAACTTACTTGGCAATGACACTGCTAGGTAGCTAAAACATTCCAGAATCTACTAAAGAAAAAAAATGAGGACTAATGAAAGAATTGGGTAAGATGGCTATACAAAATTTAATATATAATAAGCCATAACAGCCTTTCTCTTTTGCAACAGTACAGTTGGAAATGAGGAAAAAAAAAAACTTCACTTACATTGCTATAAAACTGTGAAATATTTGAGAATAAATTTACCAAGAAAGGTACAGCACCAATATGAAAACAACTATAACGTTTTATTGAAGGGCATAAAACTTGTTCCAAATAAATAGAAAGATATACCACATTTCTGGAAACGAATAATTACAACAATAAAAATGTAATTTTTCCAAATTAATAAATAAATTTCACAGTTCCATTCTATATCACAGTGTCTTTTCTTTTTAATTAGACAAAATGTTTTTTAAAATTCTCATGGAGGAACAAATATGCAAGAATTACCAAGATGTTTGGAGAAAAGAATAATTAAGAACTCGTCTTCCCAGATGTTGCACCTTTTGGCAATACTCATGCCACCAAAATACCCTGACCTGGCACAGGAATGGACTGGGAGCCCAGAACCCAGTGACAGCCACAGGGCTCTGGATCAATGGCTCTTATTGTTTATTCCTACCAATTCTTACTTTCCCCAAAACATTTTAACTTCATCTTCTTTACATGTGGTCGGGTCCTAAGCCCAAATCCTTTTTAGCATGAGCGGAGGTAGCTGACTAAGGAGACTCACTGTCCTCTCAGGATTCCAGGCCCTGGCATACTCAAAACAGCCACCTTGGTTGGGCTTACAGAGCTACCCAGCACCCAGGGAGCACCCTGGCCACTCACATACCTGGAAACGGAAAATCCCTGCATACTGGTGTGAAAAACTTTGGTCCATCAGAATCTTCTGCAGACAATGAGGGTTCTGGGTCAAGGAGCCCAGTGCTGCCAGGAACCAGCAGTCTCCTGGGAGGGGACAAAGCTGTGAGATACCAGCTAGACACTCCTGGAAGGCCCACCCCGTGATCTCACAGATCCTGGACACCAGAGTATGCGGCTTCCTTCTGAGTATTGCGTATCTTTTATTCAAAATATGGGCTCTTGATTATTATTATATTTCTTTTAGATTTTAGAGTAATTGCATGTACATATAATGAATTATCATAAGCATAAGACCCAAGTCCAAACATGAAATTCACATATATCTCATATACACCATATATACTTAGCATGAAGGTAATTTTTTTTTTTTTTTTTTTTGAGACAGGGTCTTGCTCTGTGGTCCAGGCTGGTCCTGAATTCACTTCAGAGCCCAGGCTGGCCTTGGACTCATGGCAGTCCTCCTGTCTCAGCCTCCCGAGTACTGGGATTACAGGCGTGTGCCACCACGCCCAGCTTATGTGGTGCTGGGGAATCGAACTCGGGTACTTAGCGCTTGGCTTAGCGCTTGCTCAAGTGCTTTAACCGCTGAGCCATTCCTCCAGCCCTGCAAGAAGGTAGTTTTTAAAAATATTTTTAAATGTACCAGTGTTGTGACTGAACTATCCTATGAGGTCACATGTGGAATTCTCAACTTGTGGCATCATGTTGGTGCACAAAAAATTTTAGACTTTGGAGATCTTTGGATTTTTTGAATTAAGCATGCACACCTTTTCTGTCTTTCTTTCTTTCTTTCTTTCCTTCTTTCTTTCCTTCCTTCCTTCCTTCCTTCCTTCCTTCCTTCTTTTTTCTTTCTTTCTTTCTTTTTGAGACAGTATCTCACTTTGTAGCTCAGGCTGGTCCTGAACTCATGGAAATCCTCCTGCCTCAGCCTCCTGAGTGCTGGAATTACAGGTGTATACCACCACACCCAGCTTATATGTTGCTGGGGAATTGAACTTAGGTACTTAGTGTTTTAACTGCTGATCCATTCCTCCTAGCCCCTTGAATGCACAACTTACAAGGAAGTTTTGCTCTTTGAGAGAAGAAAACTGGGGAAAGGATCCACTCAGGTCATTTCCAAGCAAGACAGTGAAAGAGTTGCTGGTGATGATGGTGGGGGGGTGATGCTGTACTGAGGGAGGACTGTGACAGAGCTGGGGGCGGGTTTCAACTTGACTCCTTCTAGAGATGCCCAGAGCTAAAGTCATGGCAAATTTTGCATAGGCAGGAAAGGTGTTCTGTGGAAAACAGACCTGTATTTCTCTGTGCTCACCACTACCCATGAGACCTCTCTCGCCCTCACAGCAGTTGTCCCTTTTTCTCCTTAGAAGACATGCGACCTTGAGTTTCTCCGTGGATATCACCGTGAGCCCTTTGCCTGTGCTGACCTCTTCCCTCACATCTACCTCCTTCCCCTCCAACACTCTCAATTCTTTGAATGTCATTTCCTGTTAGGCACTGCGCTTGGTGATGAAATCACACATCCTGGGAGGTCCTTTTACTAGTCAAGTGAAACCACAACTGGCTTTTGTTGAGTATAGGATGCAGTGAAGTCATGGTCCAGGGCTGGGAGGAAACATGGTGATTTCTTACCTGCTCTTCCTTGCTGGATGTCAAATCTGCTCGCACCTTCCAGGATAAAGTGAGGGGGACCCCTGGATAAGTCCTTAGAAAAGAGGGAGAAAACATGTGAGCATCTTCTGTCCTGGTATGCTATCATTCACTTTGTCTTGGAGGAGTAGAGATTAACTCTTAAATAGGTGCTTAAAATCAAAATTAAGAAAGTTTTGTGTGTTTTGGGGGGGGGGTGTCTTACAGCTCTTTAGAAAGCAGGTGCTGGAGGCATGCACATGTAACTGACAATAAATGCATAGTAAACTGCACAGTATACAGCATAAAGAAAGGCTTGGGTCCTCAGATCAAATAGCTCTTCTGGTCCCAATGAGCCAGTGCGTTATTACGGGATTATAAGAAAAGAAAAATGAATCAGATACGTTAACTCGAAGAGACTTTTGTAAGTATAATATAGTACCATAACTTTTCACATTAAAGCTTTTCTCGTGAAATATTATCTCTCAGAAATCAGCTTGGGCAATCGGGTTCAAGTCCAACCAGGTGCCACATAGAACACAAGTTGTATGTCCCTGAGATTCTTGTCTACCCTCTGGCTCATTCCAGACTGAGTCTGGAAGACCCCCAACCTTCCCCAGGTTCCCACCAGGGGCAGAGGGGGTCCAGCTCCTGCCTGAGTGCTCATGAGTCCTCTCGGTTTGTCTCCTACTAGGACCCCACAGGATCATCCTCAGTGACCTCTCTGGGCGACTCTTCCTGATTCCCACTGTGTATGTTTGCGTGATCTGGTCAATGTTCCTCTATTGTTTCTTTTCACATTGACAAATCAATCCCCGGAGAGCAGAGCTGGAAACGGATTCATTTGTTCAGTGGCCATAAAAGCAGAGACTCCTATTCCTATGAAACCCACCAGCCCTCATAAACCACCAGAGCTTCCTGGCTTCCCAGTGGAGGTGCAGACCAGGACAAAGGAAGGTGCTTGTGCTCCTCTTCAAACACACCATCCCAGAGAGGGCATCATCATCTTACCCTGCTGGCTTAACAAGCAACTGGCCCATCACATGCCAAGAGAGGACATGCCGGCCTTCCCAGGAGAGAGAGAAGGTACCTGTACAGTCAAGGCCAAGTTGAGCTTGGGAATATTCTCTAGCCCAGCAAGCAGGGGAGAATTCCCTGAGGGGCTTCGGCTGCGTGCATGGCTTTAAAACAACTAGGGGCACGTCAGTACTCGCCAACTGTCCCTACTCTTCTGCTGGCAAGAGGAATGCATGTCTTCAAGGAGGCCTGTTGTCACGAGAGGGAACATTTATCATCCTTCACTTACAGGAATTAGAGAAAGAGGGTGATTTTCTTGATACCTCCCCAACACCCCTCCCGTTTCTTATGTACCTGTGCTACTGGTTTCCCTCCTATGACCCTCGTAAGTGAATAAACATGCTTGTCGGGTTCCTTCAGATAGACATGTTGTGGATCCCTGCCCTGACCTTTCTCCCCAGGTGACCTTGGAGACCAGGAGAAATTTTCTCTCCTCTATTGAGGCTCACTTTTCTTGTGTAAAATGGGAACAAAATGTAAGCAAGGCTGGGAAAAGGGACAGATGAAACAAGGTGGGGGTACCCTTTTTGTGACTTTCTGAGCACCGGGTGCTTTAGATTGTTCCCTGCGGGCTACCATAGTCTTACAAGGCAGGATGAGCCCTTTTATTTTGCAAACAAGAAAGGATAGAAAACACTTAGTGCAGCATCTGACGGGGTATGAGTTCAATAAATATTGATTCCCGTCTCCTGTAATCTGCAAAATTAAAAAAAAAACTATGCTCATAGATAAACTCATAGCCTTAACTGCATTCATTATTAAACAAGATAGAATAAAAACATGAATCAAGCAGTCAATTCAGAGACATTATGAATAAAAAGGCAAAAGAGCCTCACAAAAACAGGAGGAAGAAAGTTATAAAGAGAACAATTCGTGAATTATGAAATAACTGAGAAAAACAGGAAGATCAATAAAGAAAATAAATTGTTCTCCTCAAGTGGGGGATTTGCTTAGACCCAATCTCTGGAAAATATGACAGAGAAAACCAAATTAACTTAGAAATAAAACTGGTCTTTAGAAATTAAAAACATGAGATAAGATGCTTTCTGAAGTCAATTTAACAGTATTAATAATTTTTGACAAAAATTAACATGACTGAAAATGACTTGAGTCAATAAATAACTTGAAAGACCAATTACTTTGGAATAATATTTTTAAGTTATCAAAGACTACTGCCCTCTTAATACACCCTAATACACAGTTACATGAAATTTTCCCAGAGTTCTCTCTCAATGAATAGACAAATCTTATGCAATTTATATTTTCAGTGTTAAGGGAAAAAAGAAAGAAAGAATTCCACAGGGCCTGGTAGCACAGGAGGCTTAGTAATTCCAGTACCAGTTTGAGCCCAGCCTGGGCAGCTTAGTGACTTGGTGGTGAGACTGTCTCAGAAAGGGCATGTGGAGGGGCACTGCGTGTGTAGCTCAGCACATAGGCCCTGGTACCACAGTCCCCAGGACCACAGCCAAGAAAAGAAAAGCAGAGAGGAGAGGAGAGAAAAAAAGAAGCTTGTTACCATTTAAGAAGCCAACATGGCCTTCATGGATAACCTGAGAGAACGCACACACGCCTCAGACTGATTTTGACTAATTTATTATTGAGTAGGATTTGCTATAGAAACGCAGAATGCAAAGATGGTTTCATATCAAGATAGATAATAACAAGGGAAAATTTGTCTTTTCAATAAATTCTATGACGATATCTGATAAACACACATCAACAGTTTGTGATTTACCAAAATGGAAATAATCATTTAAAGAGAACAAAAATCAGCTAGTGAGAAACAGAATATTTACATGTAATGACCGTTGAATGATGACTATTTCAAACCTGAACCAGTAGTCAACATCGAGTTTACAGGATAGCCCTGAAATCACTCTCAGCGAAGGAGGGATAACGCCTAAGCCTCCTGCCTGCTTTCCCTACCCTAGCTGTAGAGAGGCAATAGACCACGTAAAAGGAGGGAAGGGGCTGGGCAGGGTGGCACAGGTCTGTCATCCCGCACTTAGGGAGGCTGAGGCAAGAGGCTGGCAAGCTCCAGTCCAGCCTGGGCAATGTGGTTATTTAGTGAGACCCTGTCCAAAAAGTCAAAATTAGAAGATGGGTTGAAGATAAACAGCCCCCCCCAAAAGGAGGAAGGAATGAAAATGACGCCCAGAAGTACTTTAGTTGGCCAGGCTGATTTTCTGAGACAAGGTTCATAACTGAACATAGGTTACTGCAGCTGAGAGATGGAAATGTCCCAGTCCTGGGCAGGTCTCCTGCTTCCGGTGAGCAGAGATGGCCAGGGCGGTGGCCAGGTCAGTGTGATAAGATCCTCCTTGAGATTCAGGTTGAACTACCCCAGTGGTGACTCAGAATTGCTCAGCAGTCTTGCTGACATGAACCCTGCCTCTCGTGACATTGATTTAGGTCAGTGAAAGTACAGTTCATGATTAACACTGCTCCTCAGGTGATTCTCAGCGTGTTCAGAGAAGTTGAGTGCTGTGTTCCACGCTGCACAGGGAGCAAGCTGTCTGTCCCCGTGGAGCCTTCTTTCGACCTCTAGCGACACAGGCCACAACAGTCTTCTTGGTTGCAATGTTATCTGATTCTGTTGGATGGACTGGGCCTTTGAAGGCCCTGGAACACCCACTTGCACAGAAGGAAGTTGTGAATAATTTGGTATGTCAACCTAACTGACCCAGGGAGCCCAGGTATTTGGTAATTATTATTTCTAGGTATGTCTTTGAGGGTGTCTGGAGGATGAGATTAGTGTCTGAATTGGTGGACTTAGTAAAGCCGGTGTCTTCCCCCATATGAACGGGTATTGTCCAACTCACAGTGGACCTCACAAGAACCAAACATAGAGAAAGAATTTGTCCCTTCACTACATGACTGATTAAACTGAGACATTACACTTTTCCTGGTCTCAGACATGAAACTTTAGCCCTGGCTGCTCTGGTTCCCAGGCCTCTGACTCAGACTTAATCACACCCCTGGCTATTCTGGGTCTTTTCTGATATCGACTGCATATCAGTGGACTCAGCCTCCATATCTATGTGACACATTGTAAATCTCTCCTCATAAGTATATCAATATAATCTCTCTCTATAGTCAAATGATTGTACAATCGATACATAAACCTATATTGACTATATATGTCAAATAAATATGTTAATATATAGGTATAAAATCAACACAGTATGTTAGAATATATAAATAGGACATATATTATCCAGATGCATACTAATAAATTACTGCTAATATACAAATATATGCATGGGAGATACTGTCCTATACCACATCCTGCTCTTGGATGAGGAAATGTTAAGCTTAACAGCCACGGAGGATGACGGCCAGAGTTTAGGCTGGGCAGGTGGCAACGTTACTTGCCTCTTCTTTTTCTGACGAATACATTTTGGTTCAAGGTAAATCATTTCTAGTGACTGAGCTCATCAGAAACCCCTCTGGTTACACGGACGCTGAGCGCTGCTGCTCTGGGTAAGCCGGCTGCTTTCTGGAATGGCCTTGGATGTAACCCCAACGGGGCCACATGCTGAGATCCAAGAACCCATCCAGCAACATGCGTTGGGCCCATTCTTCAGTTGAGAAGTACAAACTTTTCCACTATAGGATAGGGGACAAATATGAAATTCCAATCCCCCCATGTGACACATTGGTGACTGCCGTGAAGCTCGACCACCTACAACTCTGAGCTGTCAAATATGGCAGCTGCAAGCTATACATGGCAATTTTAAATTTAACTTATCTGAACAGAATGAAATTGAAACCTCAGTCTCTCAGTCACACGATCCACATTTCAAGGGCTTAATTGTCACACGTGACTAGTGGCTACAGCTTGTGCAGTCAAGAAAGAGCATCCACATCATCACAGACTTATTATAGGGGATTGGCTCACACAGGTATGAGCTTGAGAAGTCCCAAGATAGGCAGTCTGCAATCTGGAGACCCAGGAAAGCCAGCGGCTCGGTGTTTCAAGTAGGAAAGAGGCTCGTTCTCCTTTCTTCCATCTTTTCTGCCATCTATCTACTGAGAATAAAAATCCCATCTCCTTCACAAGACTGCAAGAGTAATTGAATATAAACTTGCATATGAAGAGCATATATATCTACCTACTTGCCACCTGTGTCTCTGCCATGTACTTCCACCATTGCTGGCCACCGCTGAATGAACTATGACCTTCTGAAACTATTATTATTATTATTATTATTATTATTATTATTATTATTATTATCCACAAAGCAAAAAGGGCCACTCCAAGGGTCAGATTGAGTTTTGGGAAATGTTGCACAGATACAGCCGGTATAAATGTAATTCTTGGGTGGAGGTGTAGCTCAGTGATTGGGGCACTTGCCTAGCAAGCACAAATCCCCAGGTTTTGATCCCCCAACACCACATACTAGCTGGGCATGGTGGCACACATCTGTAATCCCAGCACTCCAAAGGCTGAGGCAGGAGGGTTGCCTTGAGTTCTAAGTCAGCCTGAGCTATAAAACGGGACCCTGCTTTGAAAAAAATAATAATAATAAGTAATCCACTCTAGTTCTTAGTATTGTTTCCTGCTGAGGCTGGGGGCGTTGCAGGAAGCATTGACTTGGAGAACAGTAGAGTCCTCTTACCCCAACGTACAGAGGTAGCAGCGCATTGTAGAGCCTGATCGGGAGCAGTTAATCAGAGGCACAGAGAAGCGAGTTGTGAAGGGGCTTCTGCCTTGAACGCCTTGGTAGCAAATGGATTAAGTTGCTTGTAGTGAGGAGAAGAGGAAGGAAAAGAAACGTGAAGAGAAAAAAGAAAAGAGAGAGAGAAGGAAGTAGAGACGGAGGAGAGAGGGAGGAAAGCAATCATAGGAAGCATGAATGCTACTTTTATTTCTGTTCTTTTTGCCTAAATAATGTTCAATAACAGAAAGAAGGGCAGAGTACAGGTGGAGAGATTTGCTTCGAAATCTATTCCCAGTTATTGATGTGCACAGAATGTTGTTCATGGCAAGCGCGAGCCCAGAACACTGAGCTTATGACAGGCCGTATAGAGGACAATACAGCGTGGAGTCAGGAATTCAGGTCTTGGAGTCAGACTTAGAGGTTTAAATCTCAGCTGTGGCACTGCCTGGCTGTGTGACTTTGGGCAGGTCGCTTTGCTTTCTGTGCCTGCAAAATGGGACCTAGTAACTTCATTTTAGTTATCAAGAATCAATGAGACAAGGCACCTACAACCAGGTCAGCCACGTGGTTAGCACTGTGTGTGTGTTGGCTGCGATCGCTAGGGCTGAACCATGCTGGCTGAGACCAAGGTTCTTGGCAGCTGCGGCTCTAAGCTTTGGCAGTCAAGGACATCACAGGGTTGAAGAGGTAGTTGGGTTTTCCTCTGCCACCCTACTAGGAAAACAGGTCAACCCAAGGTTTCTCTACTGCAAATGTGAGCCAATGTCAGGCACTTGTAGACACTCTACTGCGGTTTGGATCTGGAAGGTACCCAAAAGTCTTACGACTTTGAATACTACAGTTTGTCTATGAAACCATGTGCTGTTGAGAGTTTGGGGCCTAGTCTGGAGGGGTGGATTACAGACATGTAAATTGGATTACAGGCATGGATGGGGGCTTACCACACCTCCCACACCTGGATCCAGAAGGGGCTGATCACTGGGATGACATCTGGAAGGACAGACAATCTGTTTCCTGCCTTCCTTGGAGGACAAGTCTCAACTCGCCTTGACTTGGCTTCCTCTATGTGATGTCGTGAGAAGTTACCTCCACCTGTGCCTCTGCCATGTACTTCCACCATTGCTGGCCACCGCTGAATGAACTGTGACCTTCTGAAACTATTTGCGAAAATAAAACTTTCCTCCCCTAAATGTGTGGATGTTGGATAGTGAGTCACAGCAACGAAAAAGTAACTGAGACACACTTCTTCACTTGTCCTTCCTTCCACCCATTCAAATCTTAGCAAGATCCCATATTAGGCTGTCAAGTCCACGCAGGAGAAAAGTGCATCGTGTGAGGACTAGAGTCACAGTTTACCCCAGATCTTTCACTCCCTGCCTTTGTCACCTTGGCCAAGTCACGCCACCTGTACGAACCTCCAGTTTCTTTTCCACAAAATTAGAAAATAAAGGTCATCGAGCAGAAGAAAATACCATGCAACTGTCAGCATTGCCAAGTGTGAAAAGGGACAAATAGAAATATGATAGTTTGAGGAAAAATTCGGGGGTAAAAAGTGACCTGGCAACATTCAGGTAAGTATTTTAGTGAGGACAGTAACAGGCAAAGCACACAGGATCCCTAGCTGCCTCTAATTTTGGTTCCTAGTATGATTGTGCCTGAGTCATTTCGCTTCTGTTTGCCTCAGTTTCTCCTCACTCCCACATGGCAAGTTGAGATGTTGATAGAATTAGATAATCAGCGTTCACCCTTTCTAAATAAAAATGCTATAAATTCCTACGCACTATAAATAGGATCTCACATCTATTGCTCAGTGCCTTGTGAGGAGAAAAAAAGAAAAGAACTTACTGTTTTCTAAAAGAATCTCAGCTTTTGAAAGTAACAAAAGGAAAAAACTAAAGACTCTTCAGAATTTTTTTTAAAAATGTGTACTCTGCTTTCTCGGGTCTCCTTAAGAGATGAAAGCCAGAAGCAGCATTTGTTATGGGCAACTTACTGCTGATGGTTGAGAAGAGGCACCCCAGAAGTCCACCTGCACCTTTCTTTAAACAGCATTATAGGCCTTATGTCATCTCCACTAACTCTTTACTTCCTTCAAATACATGCCTAAAGGCAAGTGGTGTCACCTACAGAGTTTAATATCACGATTTGTCTTTCCAAGGGCAGATCTGAATTAACTGTTTCTGAATCAGACAGGTCCTGTCCTCCCAACTGCTTAGTAGGCACCACAAGATACTCTTTTCTATGTAGCCTGACCCAGCCACATTGAAAGCACTCAGCAGAGAGCTTAGCGCCTCATCAGTGCTTGCCAATGGTTCTGATAATACGATCTTTTGCTTATTAAGCCCTATTTTCTCTTGCTTTAGGTTCTGCTTACAATTTGGGGGGCTTTGAGGAGGTTTGGGCAGCAGGATACTCCGAGGGGTCCTTACCCTGCCCCTTTACATCAGTAACAACTCCAATGAGATAATGAGACATTTGAATCAGCTGAGAAATTTCCCATGGAACTTGGTGCTCTAAAATTGAAATAGTTCTGGAAAAAACCAATAGGGCTTTCCCTGCTGCAGGGTGCTGTTGGCAGCCATCTTTGGAAGCAGGGGAATCCGAGTGGTTAGAATGCCGCCCTACAATCACTTCCAAATTTTATGAGGACTTCTGAAATTATTTTATAGGTGACCAAGCCTTTACAAGATTGAAAATGTGAACATAAAAGAGAGAGGAGAAGCAATTATTTAAATTCATTTCATAGTATAAGTGACTGACATGATATACTCCCTTTGAGCAAATTCTAATAGGGAAGGAGAAAGAATATAATGACACTGACACCTGGACAGAATAAGAGGTGACAGGCTGACAGATGGGCTCAATTATGGAGGTGGAGAGACCCTGAAGACCACCTGTTACAATCCTCACGCCCATGGCTTCTCATTTTTCCGGTAAGGTAACTGTAGCATTTTAATCTAGTGGCAAGTTCAGAATTAGAACTGAGTCAGAAGCCAAGGGTTCGGGTCCTGCTCCTGGTAGAAGACCTTCCCGTCCCACCGAGCGGACACAACACCATAGTGGAGGAACCAGGCGGACTTCATTCCCCCTCCAGTTTGGTTTGGGCCATCTCTGAAAATTGTCTTGGCCTATGTTCGCTTTATGGAGAGGTGTCACGGCGGTCTGCCTCAGGTGCCCCAGAGCTAACGGGCTCCGGGGACTCACTCACCTGCGGCCGCATCCACCTCAGGGTGAATAGGTTTTTTCCTTGGAGCAGCTTCTGGCCGATGGAAGAAGCTTCCGCGGGGAAGGTCTCATCTATAAACAGCTGACCCCTGCTCAGGCAACGGTTCCTCAAGAAGTTAAAGTCTTGTCCCTTGAATTTGACCACAGAGGTCTGAGCCAGAGAGTCTTGGTAATGTGTCATGGTATTCCCTGGAAGACTGCGGGGGTCCTTTCTTTCTGGTGAGGAAAAAAAAAAAGAGTTCTTTTAGGGGTGAGCAATCAGGTGCTGGTATCATAGGATATGAAATCATAGGATACATCACTCTGATATCTTTGCTCTTATAAGTGGAAGGGCTGAGCCCTAGATCCCTGGTGACACAGCCAGCGAGTGGGTGCGCCTGAACTAAAATTAAGTACCCCTGTTTCCAGTCCAGCATCCAGTCCACTGCACTGAATGTTTCTTAGTGTGCTCTTCTGTGCACCGAGGCTTGGGGGTATCTGTACACTTAATGAACAGTTCCTGAGCACTGACCTTGTGCCAGGCACTCCTCTGAGCACTGGCAATCCAAAGATAAAGACATTATCCCTTAGGGGCTCATTAGCAAGTGGGAGAGATGGATGAGACGTTTCAACAGCCAGCTATCATTCAACAGAAACTGTTCAATTAAAAATATGTACAAAGTCCCGTGGAGACAAATGGTAGGAGCTCTGAATTGCTGTGACCGTCTGGGATGACTTTCCCAAAGGCAGCAATGTTTGAATTGAGCCTTGAGAATTTGCCACGTGTAAAATGAATGGGTAGATTGAAAAAATAAAAACTTGTCTGCAGACAGCCTGAGCAGCAAAGGCATGAAAGCTGGAGTGAGGTGACAAAGTTGTGGGGAATAGAGGAAGTGACGGGTGACTCGGGTGGGGTTAACGAGTGTTGGGAGAACTGGCCCAAATGGCCAAAACTGAAACGTTTTGAAACATTTTCCTGAAAGAACTACTGGGCTGTTGAAGATCTGGAAGGAGGATGACCAGATTTGTAGCCAGGGTGGTGCTGCTGGGAGCAAGCTGGGGCCAGATGGGAAGAAGGCTGGGAGGCTGCTGCATCTGTCCGTGGGAAGGCAGCTGTACAACACCAGTGGTGAGATGTGGAGAGGAGACAGATTCTGGTGTTATTTTATAGATAAAGATAGCAACAACAGGATTGGATGATGAGCTGAACATGGGGAGGCAGAAATGAGGGAAAGGAAAGGATGTATGCTGAATGAGCCCAGGGGTTTTGAATTTTTGCATTCTGCTTTCACCGCCTTCCTTCTGGTCCCACAAAACTGAGCTAGTATTCAAGCCTGTCTGGATTGATCATACCAACCTCACAGGTTTGTTGCATTATTAAATGAGAGTTGACTTAACAGACCAAGCAGAGTGGTTGGCATATAGTAGGCATTCAGTAAATGCATATCTTAGTCTCCTAAAGGGTTGTGAAGAAAGGCTGGAGGTTCTAAAGGGTGCAATTATGCCATTTAGGAAAATATACATCACCTCCTCCACCTGTGAGTCTGGTCTGGGTCTGAATCTTAAATTCACCTTATTAATTGTGGGCCTAGAGAGAAAGCTCCCCACGCCTTAAAAGACTGCTTTGGACCCTTCTTTGATGCGTGTCTACTTAGGTGGCAAAAGAGACTCCAAAGTCCACACATGCCCCACCCATTACTGTACCACAGTGAACGAAGGGGTCAAGTGATTAAAAAAAAAAAGAACGTAAAGAAAAGGAAGGAAGGAACACTAACACAGGAGTAGGGTTCTTGAATCTTAGAAAACCATCTACAAATTTAAAATAACTTGGTAATTATCTTGTAGTTACCTCATGACAACGCACAGCAAATTGTTTAGATGGTACAAATTCAGGAGCAGAATTTTACACCAATTAAGCATCGCTGTGGAAGCCTGTTTGGAGGGAGCTGTACATACAGTGGCCTTCTCCACACAAGGTACGAATTTGCACTTGAACTATTAACCTCAATCACGCCATCATGCATTTTTATAGATCTAAAACAGTTGAATACAGTCAGGTTTAAATGGTTTAACCTAAGAGGTAAAGAGTGGTTAAATACAGGCCGTTTCATATGGTTTTCCCTAAGATGATATGTATATTTCTTCAGTCTAACTCTAGAAAAACAACAGGCCAAACTGTTCAGTGTGTCTCCCCCTGCACAAGAGGGCCACATGGAGAGCTGCGACAAATTAAATAAACAGTAATAAAGCCAAAATAACAACAAGCCGTCATTCCAGAACAGGAAAACAGTGAGAGAAACTGCTTGTCAACTCGAGACAAAGGTAACGACACCCAGCAATGAAGAGGTGGGAAAATTGTGGCTTCACAATGTGTGCTCAGGGACACGGGAACTACTACAGTTCTGCCAGGCCTCCTACCTCTCAAATATTGAGTTGGAGTGTGTAGCGAACTCCAACCATGAGCTATTTTTATGTAAACCAAATTGCAGTTACCCTTAATAATACCATTACAGGATTGCTAGTAAGAAGCCCTTACTTGCATGGAAAACTAAACGCCTAAAGAATTTTACTTCGTTTCTCCATCTGAAGCATGCAAAAGTCTTACATGTGGGGGGTCAATTTCCAGCTCATCTGAAAGGTCCTCACTGCCCGCTATGGAGTAGGGGGCGTTGGCCAAGCTTAGGAATCCTTGTGAGCTTCAAGTTCCTCCTTGAGTTGGAGATGAAACTAACGTTCCACATACAATAGGTTTGTTGTGAGACGTAGAGAAAATCATACTTGAGAGTAGTTCAGTGGTTTGTGAATAAAACGTGGTTGATAAGTATGATTATTAGTATGCTGATCATTATCAGTTTGAGCATCTAAGGATTGGACAGAGGACTGGAACCTTCTAAAACAAGGGCTTGCTTATACCCAAGGGCGGGCGGCACGACAGGGGACCTACAGGGGTAAAGGTGAGGCCAGTGATCACAACACCGTTCTCTGCTTGCCGCAAAGTTGCTGAGGAGGTGGCTGCTCTGGAGAGTAATATTGAGGAAGAACACAGGAGGCAGGCAGGCAGGGAAGCTTGACACACACTCTCTCTCTCTCTCTCTCTCTCTCTCTCTTACTTGACACCGCCCAGATCTCTTCCTTTCACTCTATAGAACTCAACAATATTTCACCTCTAGGTGTCCCAGAAAAGGCCAACTAATTTTCATGCATGTCATTTTAAAGGCGGTTCTTTGGTTTCTTTCTTTTCTGCCCAACTTGCCTCACTTTATAAGACTCCACTGCCTTGATTTAAGAAAGAAAGAATAAAAGAGATAAAAGGCCTACTTGATGTTCAGTTTAAAGTCTGTCTTGCCAAAGGCTGTCTCCTGGGGGTGGCGAGAAAAGTAGGCACAGGAGGAGCTAGAAAAAGGCAAAAAAAAGAGTTGTCAGAAAGTTCTTCCCGTGAGTAATTGTGTGAGCTAATGAGTCAAGCTTTGGAAGTGGGCAGGAGGCGCAAGGTGAGCTAGGGAACCTTGGTGGCCACGAAGCAAGCTGAATCGAGGCTTCCCCCTGAGTCCTCTCTTGACTGGGGAGCTGTCTTGGGCAGCTTAGGCTCACAACAAAACCCAGCTGACTTGGGGTCTTAACCAGCAGAATTTATTTTCTAAGAACAGGATCGCAGCAAGGTGAGCTCACGTGACGAAGTGTATTGGTCACCTTTCCTGTTGATGGTACATACAATACCACCTGACACCACAACTGAAAGGCAAAGAGGCTTCCTGTGGCTTGTGGTCAATCCACAAATAGCCAGCTTCAAGGCACATATGTCATGTTGGAAGGGTGTGGTAGAGAATGGGAAGCAGAGCCAGACAGCATCACCAGAGGACCAGGCAAGGGATCGCAGGTAGTCCCCAAGGTCATGCCTCTACCACCCACCCAGGTGAATGCTTTGCTAGTCTGCTAAGTGTTTCTTAAAACTGACATATCATAATTATTGATCACGTGGGGTGGAGACAGAGACAGAGTTTGAAATCACTTTTTTTCCCTTTCATTAATACTACAGTCCTATCCATGAGGCACTATTATTATAACATCTTTTAACCTTAACTCCCACCTAAAGGCTCTATCTGCAGATACAGTCACATTGGGCACTGGGGCTTCATAGACGGGAAACACAATTTAAGTCGTCACAGTGACTAAACTCCAGGACGTCTCAACAACTCTCCAGGCCCTGGCTGTGTATTTCAGGTGACACACAGGTCAAAGTGTAATCAGGACTTAATAACAAGGAATTCAGAGTACAGGTAAATGATGCTCATGGTTGTAAGAAAAAAATAGCAGGGTAGCACTTAACTGCTGAGTATGCAAGCATTACTAGAGTTAATGGGAACATGATAAGAATTTCTCACTAATAGACATATCTAAGACTCTGATACCTGCAAAGACATGGCTAAAGTTTAAAAAATCATTCTGCCAAGTTAAAAAAAAAAAGCTGAGTGCATGTTGTATGATTTATCTAAAATCCTAGAAATGCAAATTAATGTACCAGGACAGAAAGAAGTTCAGGAATGGCTCAGAAATGGAGGATGAAAGAAGGAATAAATACCAGAGAGTTATGAGAAAACTTCACGTGCAAATACTTAAAGCTTACACGTTAAGCATGTGCATCTTATGTGTTAATCAGGCCTCCATAGATGTTTACAACTTAAGTACTATATGTAGCTTACATAGTCTTCAGCGACTTATTTTTGAACCCTACAAAAGTACTTTAATTTCATTCACTTTCCCTGCTACCATTTTACCCTACCACTTACCCACATATCTTCTCTCGATGGATCATGGTGTTCTTTTCCTTTGTTTTTTGAAAAATTATGCTCAGAGTGTTTGCAGGCACACCTCCTGATACACAGGTGTGATGGTATCTTTAGGGTATATTTCTAGAAGCAGCCTTTGGGGGTAGAAAACATATGAACTCGACTTCACCAAGTAGGCCAAGTCATCTTCCAAGGTTGTTCTAATTTTGAATCTTACAAGCGTTGTAAAGGACTTCCCATGGCTATAGATCCCCAGTAACTGCTGGTATTGGCAAGTTTTTTATTTGTATCTGTCTGGTAGGAGGAAATGGCAGCTCCTTGTGGTCTTAATTTGTTTTCCTGATTACTGGAAAGATTGAGCGTCTTCCAATATGTTTCTTCTCCATTCATGTTCTCTCTCTTGAGAAATGAATATTCATATCTTATGCCCATCTGTTTATTGGTCTGTCCTTTTCTCATTGATCTGCAGGGATTCTTTACTTATACTGGACATTCATCTTTTGTTGGTTATATATGTTGCAAATACCTACTCCCAGGTGGTGGCTTACCTTCTTAACCTTTCGTGGGGGCTTTTGAAGAACACAGGAGCTCTTCACTTTACACAAATATAAACATATTGCAAATATTTGCTTATAAATTTAATGTTAATAAATTGAGCCACATGTTAATTGTCATGGGAATCTAAAACTGTGTAAGGGATTCTTTTTATGATAGAAATTTCAGTTATAATTAACACTACCATTTCCCCCAATGTACTGAAATTTTAAAAAAGGGTAGCTTTACATTTTAAGAAGTTTGATATTCATAGCAAGATTATAAAATAGAACTGCAGGGAGACATTTTGAGTACTTAGTAAATAATGGAGGAAGACACATGCACAACACACATATATTTTAAGTAATTGATAAAATCTCCATTTGTTCTCTACACTTGAGATGGTGAAATCAGAGCAGACTAGATAAATCATACATCATGTATGGTTTATAGTGTAATATAACACAGTAAAATGGAGTGTAGCGTAATAAACAGAACTCAAGAGTTTGACCCAGAGATTACGGATGGATGAATTTGGATGATCTTGGAATCAAAGCAATGTGATAGCCACAGAGCTCTGCCTCTGTCCCTGTCCCACTTCATAGTTTTATAGTCCTAGAAGAAAGTGTCGAAATGAATAGAGATTTTTCCAGCTCTTTAGCCATATTTAATAATAGAAATAAAAGTAATCCCATTAACCAAGGGTGGAATCAAATCTCTAAATGACCTCCACACTCGACCATGGAAACTGCAAAATTGCCTTTGTGTTTGAAAGTGAATCACGCAGGCACACAATGAGAGAGGCAGGCCTTGGCTTCATTTCACTTAAAAATATTTTGGGTACCTTAAAATGAAACCTATGGAAGCTTCGCCAGGTTCTGAGCAGCTTCGAGCAGTGTAGCACTTCTGTCACTGGGAAGCCTCCAGCCTCATGTCTACAACGGCTGCTGCCTGCAGGGACATCTGTGTTTAGTTCTAGGGACCACATCCCAAGAGGGCCATGGATACTTTCAGTCACATCCAAAGTGAGTTTGAGCGGTATCAGGAGTCCTGGCCACAAAGGCAAGCACAATGCTTGCAGACAGAACTCTTGGCACACCTGGAGTAGGTGGGACTATGCAATTGGCACCAATGTGCCGCATGGGCTAAAGGCAGTAGATGTCACTTCCTGGGAAGAAGAGCTGGAGCTCTCCAGGGGATCCGAGGAGAAAGGCAAGAGAAAGACTCAACCAATCCGTAATTGTCCAGAATGGCCCTGCCCTCCAGAACGATCCTGCTCTAAGAAAGCAAAATACCTCTGGATCTACACCCAGGAGTCCCCCCAAATGTCTCTGGCTGTTTCTCTGGTCCCCAAGGTCAGCCTGGAAAACCAGACTATGCTTTGTCCTACAAGAAAAAAAAAAAGAATAAAAGAGGAAGCACAGAACGATGGTCTCAAGCAGGTGAAATCAGGTCAAAACACAGTTGGAATCCAGCTCTCTCTTACCCACCGACCTTGAACACAACCTTATCTTTGAGCTCCCTTTCCCTACATATAAAATGAGCTGGAGGTAGTAAAACTAGCTTCATGGCGTAACTAGCATGGCAAGGTTGAACTTTAAAACTTAGATTTTTTTTTTTTTAACAGATAAGAGACTTCCTCAGAACTCTTAACTTGCTGAATGTATAACCAATGTCCCTTCTTCCTCAGCCCAAGGACACTATATGCAGATGGTGGCCTTGAACGTCAGAGGCCAGTTTCCTTTCCACAAAGGGAAAAATGAAACTTAAAAGTGATAAGGGAAAGCTTAGAGATGTGTATAATCATGATCGCTGTGTTCCTGGCCCACTTTCTTCCATTTTTACTACAGAACACACTCCCTTGTATAAGTGCAACCAGAAGAAGGTGATTTGAGCAACCGGGCCCCTCCCTTTCCTAAGAACTAGTTCTGAATAAATTTTCTTTCCTTTATAGCCATAACAAATGCTGTCCTTTGAGTTGGTCACCAGTAGATAAATGAACACATACACATGATTCTACATGACTGGTTACAATTTATAGGACTAGGTGGGCAGTAGGTGAGAAGATCCCTATAAAAGGCTTGGTATGGACATAACAAATCACTGCTCTGGTCCCGAACTGGAGTCCAGTGACTGGGTAGCCATATGAGTATGTGGGTACACTCGCTGCCACCCAATCTCCCTTCATATTCCAACATCAGGTCTCCCCGGGTTCTCACAGTGTTCTTTCCACGGGACCTTCACACCCCGTTGCCTCATGGGAAGTCTGTGGGCACTGAGCTGTGCTGGGCACTGCCTCATCTCTCAGCACCAACACGTTGGCCAGGGTCCCACAGCCGGGGGCATTTTCCTCAACCGGCCCGCCCTATTATGCCACAACGGGGTGGTATCCCTGAGGCCAGCCATGTCCCCAGTGGAAAGAATCTGAAAGCGAAGGAAACACACACAACCTGTGTAGTCCAGAGAGCAGAACTAGGCCCCGGACGTGGGGCCCATGGTTTGGATGAGAGAGCCTCACAATGAAACTTTCTACAAGGACGAAAATGTCCTCAGTGCGCACACTGCCCAGTACAGTAGCTCCTAGCTACGTGTAGTATGGCACTCTTAAAGCACAACTATTGTGGCTAATGGACTGAATGTTAATTTGATCCCATTTTATTTCATTTACATTTAAATCTAAATATTTACATGCAACTAGTGGCTGCCTTACTGCGTGACTACGAAGAAGAAACCGTGGTAAACGCCATGAGTTCCCATGGAACGAGGGAGGCAGCAGAACGCATCCGCGGAACTAGGACAACGGAAAAGGATGAACGTGAAAAAGGCCAGCGAGGAGGAAGAAGCTTCGGGACAGCAGATCCCTTTCAACTTTCGGGGCTCTCTCTCTGCCCAGTCACCTTCCTCCACATCCAACTTCCACGCACTGCCAAATCGCTCAGTTATTTTCAGCCAAGGAGAGGACCCAGAACAGTAGGACCCCATGCTTCCCGGTGACAGGTGGAGGGCTTGTCCTGGCGGCCCTGCCTGCGGAACAGACCTGCTTAGCATATCCCCCCTACAAAGGCTGACTTCGTTTGCGTTTTGTTTTTAACCAGCTAAGAAACAGGAAGCGCCATTGAACTGCCGCCTGCCCAGGACTGCTGCACACAGCCCTCTCCTGGCTGGTCTTTTTCAGAACAATGGAAATAAATCTGATGTAATGTAGCAGAACACGACAAGGGACGGTTTTCCGTTTAACAAATACTCATTTGAAATGGTGCCCAAACCCCGCACGAGGAGCGATCTATTTCCCACTACAGTGTTCCAGCAAAACCCATTACTAATTCCACAACTCAAATTAAAACTAACAGAGCTTGAAGGCTGGGGCTGACACTCTCTCTGCTGACAAGGAACAAGGAAGGGTGGGGGAAGGGCCCCCGCACTCTCGTGTGTATGTGTTTAATTACACTGTTTAACACATGGAGAATAATTTAGCCACCCGAGTGGAGAAAATAAGGCACTTAACTGCTCTCTGGTGGGAAAAGAGGCTGGTGCAAACCACTTTCAGCTCTGCGCCACCTCGGCACACCTCGGGGCTTTGGAGGGGGAGAATGTGAGAATGAGGTAGAATCAAGGAGAGAGCAGGAGAGAGAGAAAGGGGGGAGCGAGCACAACAGAGGAGAAAAAGCGAGAGAATTTTATGATGCACCCACCTACTGCAAGTCTGGAACATATGAGCCTCCTCAAGGGGAACGTGTGGGATATGGTATCCGTGTGAGAAACGAACAGTAATGTCAGACTTTTGAAAATAGAACTAAGTCCCCACGTGGGGGCTACTCTTGGGCCATAGGCTGAGTATCTCAATGTGTTTCCATGCCCGCGTGTCCTCAAAGAATGGGTAGGAGCCCTCAGAAAGGCACGCCTCAGAGGCGGACTGGGCACGGCTGCCTGTCCGGAAGGGCAAACTGAGCTCAAGGTCGGACAGGAGAAATTTCAACAGCATTTCTGCTAGGCTCCTGACCCAGGCCTGCTTCCGGGCCAGAGAGCTGGCTGCAAGCAAGGCGAGCTGCTGCACACCCCACTTGTTGTGTAATCGGAGCCAGCAGAGGTGCAGGGTAAGCCCGTGCTTTTCGTCTGCCCGGATAATCTCTCATCTGTCACAGGCCGGGGAAGTAAGAGGCACGAAAGAAGCTGGTCTTGTGGCTTCAGGTCTAGAAAGCCACAAGGAAGCCCAGGTCTGGAGCCTGCCCAGAAGAGTGAGTGCCCGGAATAGAACTGCCCATCGCATGCCGGAGACTGGGTCCAACCTCAGAGCTGGCTGCCAAGGAGATCAGCAGCTTGGTGCGGGGAGAGCAGGCAGAGCTGTCTTCTGCGGTTCCACAGACACAGAGGGCAGCTGCATGCCCCACTGTCCCCACTCCCCTAGCATGTGGCCCTGGCCTCCCGACCTCAGGGCACGCCGAGATCCCAGCTGATGGGACCCTCCTAGGAGACCTTGAAGGGTAACAAAGAGCATCTGTGTGGTAGAAAGGGTCGGTCTAGCGCCATTGAAGACTCTGAGCGAGCCTTAAGCATCGCTCTCTCGTCTCTAGTCTCAGTTTCCCCATTTGGAGTATTAGGAAAGTTGCATTTATTCTTTTTTCCCATATATATATATATATATATATATATATATATATATATATATATATATATATGAGATATGTAATCGTTACATTGAGTTTGAGGATGTCTGAGGATTTTGGGCACATATATATCACAACATTACAATCCCTTCTTTCCCTTATTGTCCCTCCCACTGCCCCCCTCATCCTTCCTGACTCCCACTGTCACACCCATTCGATTCTATAAAATGCCTGTATTCTGGATTTCTCATATTAGAGACATGCCATATTTTGCCTTCTGAGTTTGACTCACTTTGCTAAGCATGTTGGTCTCAGGTTGCATCCATTTACCTACAAAACGCTCAAATTGACATGTCATCACAGAGAAGCAGTACTGCACTGTGTACACACACCGCAGGTTTTGTATCCATCAGCCTGTTGATGGGTATTTACACGTTTCCCACAGTCCAGCTACTGCCCATTGTGCTGCTGTAGACATGGGTATACACATATCCCTACTGTACATTGCTTTTAACTCTTTTGGAAAGATGCCCAAAAGAGGTATCATCGCTGGATCAAATGGAATATTTGTTTTCAGCCTTTTGAGGAATCTCCATATCGCTTTCCATAGTGGTCGTATCGGTTTATCAGTCCCACCAGTGATGTAAAATGGTTCCTTTTCCCCTGCAGCCTCGCCAACATTGATTGCTGTTCTGTTGCTTGATATGAGCCATTCTCACCGGGGTAAGATGGTATCTTAGTGGTGTTTTCATTCACATTTCTGTAATGGCTAAGGATGTCGAACATCTTCATGTACTTGTTGCCAGTTTGAACTTTCTCATCTGAGAACTACCTGTTCATTTCAGTTGCTCATTTTTTAAATCTAGTCTTTGATTTTTGACGGGCCTATTTTTCTTAGGTTCCTTGTATATTTTGGTTATTAGCCTCCTGTCTGAGGTATAGGTGGTAAAATTTTTTCCCATTCTGTCAGCTCTCTCTTCATTCTATTGATAGTTTCCTTCCCAGTGCAGAAACTTTTTAATTTGATATAATTTTATTTGTTGATTCTGGGGGCTATTTCTTTTCCATCAGATATTCAATTTAGGAAGTCCTTGCTCTCACCCATAAATTCTAGAGTTTTTCCTATTTCATCCTCTAGAAGCTTCAGTGTTTCCATCTTAATATCTAGGTCTTTGACCCACCTTGATTTGATTTTGGTACATAGTAATACATGTATGTCTAGATTCATTCTACTGCATATGTTGACCAATTTTCTCAGCACCATTTGTTGAAGAGGCTGTCCTTTATCCAGTGTATGTTTTTGGCCTTTTTGTCAAAAACCAGGTAGCTGAAGGTACTTGGGATTGTCTCTGCATTCTCAGTTCTGTTCCATTAGTCAATCTGTTTTTGTACCAGTACCATATAGTTTTTATTACTGTTGCTTTCTAATATAACTTGATGTCTGGAATTATAATACTACCTGTTTTTGTCTTGTTACTTAAGATTGGTTTGGCTATTCTAGGTTTCTTTTGGTTCCATATGAATTGAAGATTTTTTTTCAAGTTTTGTGAAGAAAGTTGGTGGTATTTTGATAGGAATTACATTGAATCTGTATATCCATTTTGGAAGCATAACCATTTTGACAATATTAATTTTGCATTCCCTGAAACAGGGAATATCTTTCCATTTTCTAATGTCCTCTTCAATTTCTTTTTTCAGCACAGTACAGTTTTCTTTGTAGAGGTCCTTCACTTCCTTAGTTTACGCCTAGGTATTTAATTTTTTTGAGAGCTCTTCAGAATGGGATTCTTCTCAGGTCTTTCTCAGTGAGTTCGTTATTAGTGTAGAGGAATACTACTGATTTTTTGTATTAATTTTGCTGCCTCAGTGATAACACAGAAAAGAGGGGAGGATGGTGGAGCCAGCAGGTGAACCTCTGACCTGGCCACCTTGGGCACACCAGTCTGGACATGGGCATCTCAGGCTGGTGCCGGCCACAGAAGCAAGTAGGCAGAGCCCTGGATGGGAGTCTGGCTTTGGCTCTGTCAATAGCCCCTCTTGTCAGTTTTGGGGTGATAAGGAAGTGACGAGAGTATCGCCTTGGCTAAGGGGACTCTCTCCTTTTCCAGCCAGGATCTCAGAGATATCCCACAAGTTTTCTTTCTTTTTTTCATAGAAAAGTCCAGGCAGTCTTCTAGTTTTGAGATTTTTCTGGGGGTGGGGAGGGAAGCTCTTTTCCAAGCAACAGGGTCACCCTCTTGGGGTCAGGGACAGGATATGGATCTGTGGGCGGAGGAGTCTTTTAAAGGCAACAGCTTTCTGTATTAAATATTCCAGGAGGCAGCATGAAAGAGAAAGGACTTTAGAGCATAGGCTGGGTGTATAAGTGCGTACAGTGTCTGAGTGAAGCAGAGTCGAGCAGGCTAGGGCGGCTGGGCAAACCCACAAGGGCTTTGTTTCTATCCCCGTCCCCTTAGAAGCACAAGAAGGGGCTAGAGCATTTGAGGTTGGCCTGCAGGTCGACAGAAAGAAGGTAGAGAGAAGACACAGCCCGGAAGCCAGCTCTGAGGAGGATGGAGCAGGGGGTGGGAAGGGCAAGCCCAGGGTGCGGACAGGTCTGGGGGTGGCTCTACCTCCATGAAAGTGAAGATGCCGGCAGAGTCCTCTCCTACTGCCTGATCTAACTTCCAGAACACGTAACACAGCTGAGCCTGTGCTCATTTGGGAAAAGGGACACACCCGAGGGAGCAGACAGAGTTCATGGGCAGGTCAGAGGGATACAGTAGCACTAGACAGCCCTGAGTTGACAGAACGTTCCAGCCCCCGAGTCACCCAGGAGCCAGCTCATTCAGAAAGCTTCTGCCCTCAACTCCTCCCCTACGTGATTCCACCTGAAAGTTTCTTAACTTTGGCTTCTGAAAGAAAACTAGAGAATTCAGAGGTGGGGCTTCACGATGTATAATAATAGTTCGGCAGGTCGACAGCCACTTCTGGTAGCGGCTTAGCCTGGGGAGAAAGCCATGTTCCGCTAGGAATCTGGGTCATGCATTTCTAAGGCCCAGGACCTTCTCACCTCTCTCATGCCCTGAGAGCTCATTGGGTCCAGACACAGTCATGGGCGTATCTCCTGAAGGCAGGTGTGGTCTGTTTTGATGGAGACACTACACTGCCCCTCAGTGGCTTTGGTCGACAGGTGTGACAGGGCGCATCTGGTCCTCAGTGGCGTGTGAGGCCCTTCTCAGGCCTATGCTCAGGTAGGTGTGGCAGGGCTGCCCTGATGTGGCCAGAGGGCAGAGCGCTGCCCATGAGGCATCTGTGTTAGGGGGAAAGCAAGCGAAGATAGCCTGGGGACTGGATAGGGTAACACTTTCACCCCAAGGCCCTGGGTCTCTCGGCTCAAGGACCATTCCCCAGAACACAGCCACCCCTCAGTAACTGTGAAGGCTCCCAGAGTTCCAGGACCATTGTGGAGTCCCAAATCCAGGGATGTTCAGGTCCCTTATATATGACGGTGTAGGTATGGAAGGCCAACTGTACATTAGCATATGTGATACAATGTCATCAGTATACATAATGTCAACCTATGCATATCTTCCTGTATACTTAAATTATCTCTAGATTACTTATGATAATTCACACAATGTAAGCTCAGTGCTGTTATACCACATTACTTTAGTACAGTAACAAGAAAAAAGTCTGTTAGGGTTCAGTACAGACTCTTTGTATTTCATTGGTTGAATCTGAAGATATAGAACTTGCAAATATGGAGGACCAGCTGTGTCTTAGGATACACCTAATAGGGTACATAGAATCAGTTGACAATTGGATTGAGTCAGTAGGGTATGCATTATATCCTGTCATGTCATACTCCTCCCATCTCTCGTACCAGCGGGAGCTGCAATGGATAAAAACCTTCGCTTCATACTCCTACGTCATCTCTTTCGAAAGTCGGATCTGTTTATTAGGCCCAATTCACAAGCAGATTGAAACAAAAGAAAGCAAAGAAACTGTCTTTGTGGCGAGTCGGGGTCTGGATAAGAGGAGCCTCAGCTGCATTTCAACCTGAGCTCCATAGGCTACATGATATCCCTGAGGAATCCCGTGTTCAACCATCTTTGTTATTAATTAGATGAGGAAACAAGGCCTGGCTGAGCTTCCCTGGTTGTTTCCTGGGGGAGTCAGCTTTGCAGATGGGTGAACTTTCCCTGCACCACTTGGGCTCTCATTATACTGCAGAATTTTCTATCCAAATAATATTTATGCAAAGTGAAAAAAATACAGTACATAGTAGAGTCTCCAGAGAATTCATGCATCAAGACAGAAGGGAGAGTAAGCCAAGGGCCTCCATGGTACAAGGCAGTATCTCCTACAGTGCTGAGTGTGGTGCACCCAGTCAGGTCAATGTCTTTGTCTGGACCTTCTTAGAGCCTTTATATGCAAATTTGAAACATGGTCCCCTGGGAAGGGGAGTGTGGAAGGCAACATTAGTCCAAATATTCATCACGGAACCTTGATACTGGGGAGCTTCCAGTAGCAGTGCCCAGAATTCACATTCTATGCACCATGCTTTCGGAAACACTGTTCAAGAGGCAGAGATCCAGGAATAGTGGAAAAACAACATTCTGTTCTGAATTCTGCATGGAACTGGGCATCTGTACTATCTATCCTCAGCATGGGCCACCATGCAAAGCTTGAGAGCTTTAGGAAGCTTGGTAAATGACTTCCTTCCAACCCCGAGGAGTGGCAGCGTAGAGCAGCCTACTGGGGGACCCTTTGTGATTGTCTCCTGAGAGAGAGAGGTGCTTCTAGGAACACTGCTGCCCTGCGTAGCGTCTGGAAAGCACTAATAGTGATGGCTTTATCTTTACTGAACATATATAATGTGCTGTCACGACTTCATTTAGTCTCACTTGTCTCTGGAACTCTTGGTCTTCCTTTTATCCCAGCCAAGTGGCTCTGCCAACTACTTCGGGACTCCAGTGAGGTGACAAGCCTCAAGGAATAGGATCTGGGTTTGCCACCAGCTGCCAAGAAACCAGACGACCCAGGTTCACTTATGTGGGAGAGCAAACTCTTCTGAACAAGAGAGGGGAGACAGAAGAAACCAGCATGCACATTGCTTCCCCATCTACTCTCTGATGTATGGGAACCATCTGAATTTTCTGACGCGATCTGTTGTGTAATGAGCCCAGATTGTTTACTTTCATTTATTTAACTGATATGCAGGCCATTTAGCAGTATTTTTAAGATACCTACTGTGTGTCAGAGACTACATCGGTGAACACAGAAGACAGCAATTCCTGCCAACAGGGAATACTTTATGGTCAATGATGCCCTCCAGGTTATGACATTGAGCAGCAACCACAAGTGTGACTCAACACCTGAGAGAACCCTGTCTATGTGAGCTGGACAAAATTCCAAGAAACTTCTCTTAAAGTCAACTCATTCTTCACCCTCACTCTTCTTAAAGTCTCTGTTTAGACCGCTTGAATCAGAGCTACTCACATCTCTGGGTGTGGAGACTCTAAATCTGGGTCACGACACAGTTTCCTGGGAAATTCAGGAGGTCACTCATGTCCGCAGCTCTTGGTTCAGAGCCTGAGAGCCCCTGCTCACACCTACCTCTTTCTGTCGCAGATGAGTCTGAAGGAGCAGTGTCGGCAGTGTCCTTCAGGATGCTGAGCAGACACCAGCCAGTCTCACAGGTTCGGCAGCAGCGGTCCACAGGATGGAGAATGGCAGAGGGGATGACAAGGACAATCCAGTCTCTTGGGAGCAACTGCAGTGCCAGTAACTGCTTACTTCCTCCCCTCGTGCTCCTCCTTATACACACAGGCCAGGTGCTGGGACTCCACCTTAGTTAAACAGTGACTCCGGCTCTGGGCCCCGGCAGGAGAGGTGGGGGGAGGTGGAGAAAGGACAGAACACGGCACCAGAAGAACACATAACAGTGAGATATCCCAATCCCTACCCGACTTCCTCTCACTCCCAGACACCCCTAGCTGCTGAGTGCTCAGCTGCCTTGGGTGGTTTTCTTTGTTGCCAGATACATCCATTTCTTCATCTATGTTCTGCTTCAGGGGATTGGTGTTTCTACCAAACCCAGGAGCACAGAGGACGGGCCCTGAAAAGCCAAGAGTGCCACCTCCTTCGTGCCTCATTCGACTCCTGGAAGCTCAACTCCCATGTCTTCCCCATCAAGAATGGTCACTCAAGGCAAATCACATTCCGTGCTCTTTCTATGCTGGCATTGGCCTCTTATTTTTACACATAAATTACAGACCAGTTTAAACCCCAGGCCGCTGAGACCTGGGGATCGTCTCTGCACAGCCCTGCCTGGGGACTGAGGAGAAGCCGACGCGCTTCCTGATTCTCACTCCTGGTAACAAGGCTCATCCTCAATCACAGGAGGTGACGCTACAATCGGCAAAGCAGCAAAAGTGGAACAATCACCCAAAACTCTGAGTAGCTTCTGTCCAGACTGCGAAGAGTGGGAAGAGAAGAATTTCAAACTGGGGACATTAAAGTCTTCAAGAACTCGAGAGAACTGACTCAGATCCCCTGGGAGACGGCACAGTGAGGGTAACTGAAAGTGGTCATAGTTCCAGTTCTGCAAGTTCTGGCTTTCTGATCTGGACAAGTCCTTTCCCCTCCACGTGTTGAGTTTACTAATCTATAGAGAAAACAGTGGCCTATGAGGTTTTGCCTGATTGCCTCATATTTGTTTCATGGGACACCTGGGTATACACTATTAGAACTTTCACTATAAACACGGTAATCAGAACACATACTATTATATTGATGCTGCTAATGAATATGTATATATTTGTGGCACATGCTCAAAATAATTTTATTAAGAGTTTGTAGTCAAAAATGTTTGCAAACCATTTCCAAAAAATTGTGAGAAAATGATTTAGAAAACCCCACCCACGTACAGTTATGTTAAGATGGTGACTGGAGGAAAATATTTGGGGAGTTTTATAGCTTACTAATAATTTTATTTTTGTTCTGTCATCTCACAAGACATTTTTCCTCAAGGAGCAGCACCAGTTATCCCTAGAGTAATCTTGGGAGTAGTGAGTTCAAAGGGAAATGTCTCTCAAAAGAGCTGTTGGTGCCAGGAGACAAATCGCTTTGGGGATTATGGTGCCCTGAGAATGGCCCAGGTGAGGAGTCCTCTGAGGAAGCCTTGCTTACAACTCTGAAGGGCTATTTAATTCATGAATAGCCTCCTCGTAGCCTCCTCTGGGTCTTTGATGTTCTCCTTCCCAATCACAGGTGCTCTTTAAAAGCTAACTTCTGATTTGACTCCAAAAGCTGACACTGAGAAGTCCAGTGAGGAGGGATGCAAACTTGGAAACTGCTACCTCACCCACACCCCCGTGGGACAGTACTTTGGGATCTATAATACCAATTAAATAACTGTGGAAGACTATGCCAAAATAGAGAGAATTGGAGAAGGTACTTATGGAGTTGTATATAAGGATAGACACAAAACTACAGGTCAAGCAGCAGCCGTAAAGAAAACCAGACTAGAAAGTGCAGAGGAAGGGGTTCCCAGTACTTCAATTCGGGAAATTTCTCTACTAAAAGAACTTTGTCATTCAAATATTGTCAGTCTTCAAGATGTGCTTATGCAGGATTCCAGGTTATAGCTCATCTTTGAATTTCTTTTCATGGATCTCAACAAATTCTTGGGCTCTATGTCTGCTGGACAGTTCACAGACTCCAAACTTGTTATGAGTTATTGGCACCAAATCCTTCAGGGTCTTGTGTTTTGTCACTCTAGAAGAGTTCTTCTAGAGACTTAAAACCTCCAAATCAGTTGATTTATGACAAAGGAACAATTAAGCTGGCTGACTTAGGTCTTGCCAGGGCTTTTGGGATACCTATTATGGTATATACACACGAGGTAGTGACACTCTGGTATAGATCTCCAGAAGTACTGCTGGAATCAGCTCGACACTCTACTCCAGTTGACGTCGGAGTATAGGCACCATATTTGCAGAACTGGCAACTAAGAAATCACTTTTCTATGGGGATTCAGACATTAATCAACTCTTCAGGATTTTCAGAGTGTTGGGCACTCCTAACCATGAAGTGTGGCCAGAAGTCGAATCCTTGCAGGGCTATAAGAATACATTTCCCAACGGAAACCATGAAGCCTAGCTTCCCACATCAAAAACCTGGATGAAAATGGCTTGGGTTTGCTCTGGAGAATGTTAGTTTATGATCCTACCAAATGAATTTCTGGAAAAATGGCACTGACTCATCTGTATTTCCATGATGTGGACAGTCAGATTAGGAGGATGAAGCTTCTGGCAAAGTTTCCATAATGCATCAAGGATGAATAATTGTACTTTTACTGTTGATTCTGTTTTTGTCCTCTACTTTTCTTCTGTTTGTTACAAAACTGTAACTAGTTCATTTCAAAAGTATAACTTTTGTAAATATTGTTCTACGTAAGTTTAAAATATAATTCCGTATATGTGTTCATCTCACTGTGACTATAATAAAAATATAAATCTAAAAAAAAAGCTAACTTTCAATGACTCGTGTTTTCCAGAAGATTGTAGCCTGTGGCTATAAATCAGGAAGCAACTAAGAGTGATTCCTAGCTAGACTTCCTGCTCAGAAGAACTAGGCCCTATCTTCACAAGATGTAGCCCTTTGGTCCTTTTAGGGGACGTGCCATGACCATCTGTTCCATGAAGGCTCCATTCCTTTCCTAATACAGGAGCCCTGAGGCTGCCACTATCTGTGTCTAAGGTTGTGGCCACCTGGTGCTGCTGGGACTCTCCCTTGGGTGCTGATTCTGGACAAGGACTCTGTGCTGTCATCACCTAAGTGCCGCAGCTATACGCCACCCTTCCTCCACAATATCAGACTGTCCCTGCCTGGGTTGCTGTCGGCACCCATGCCGCTGACATTACGTGTTCTGTGTCCTAGAGAAATGACAAATATTATAAATTGTGCTGCTATAAACATGGATAAACATGTGTCTTTTAGGTGTGTTGACTTTATTTCTTTTGAGAATATGCCCAGTAAAACTGAGACTAGATCAAGTGGGATTTCTAGTCTCAGTTTTCTAAGAAATCTCCCGACTGCTTTCTGTAAGGGTTGGACCAACTTGTATTCCCACCCACAGTGGAGGAGAGTTCCTTTTTTCCCACATCCTCCCCAAGAATTGTTGATTTTTGAGTTCTTGATATAAGTAATTCTCACTGGGGCGAGGTGAAACCTCAATGGGTACCTTGAGTCAGTAATGCTCAGTGAAGGGACCAAACACAAAAAATTGAGTATAGTTGGCTCTCTCTCTTATGAAATCCACAAAAATAAAAAGGCCACAACACACGTGACAGGGTGAAAAGAGGGGTAATGGGTTCCTAGGAAAGAGATGAGTATCTGCAAAATGGAGGTGGGGCATGGATGAACATTTATTGCCCAAACCCCATGTCTTTAATATGTTATAGAATTTGGAATTCATGTATATATTTAAAATTTTAAAAAGAAATGACAAATAGCTTTCTTGTACTCTCCCATGAGCCAGGAGAAAACTGGAGACACACTAGCTTCCAGGTTCCTACTCTCCCCTGGGCTACCATTCTTGAACCAACCTCCCTTCTTTTGGAAAGACTTCTTTGACCGAGGCTCTAGTTACTCAGGGAAGTTTCCATGAGACTCCAGACAGGGAAATCTCACCTCAGTGGGGGTCATGGGCTGCTCTCTGGGGAGTAAAGGATGCAGGCAAGCCAGCCATGAGGACAGTGGTGCCCAGGACAGCGGTAGGTGGCATCCAGGAAGCAGGCAGAGTGATGAGTAAACACAAGTTCCTTGAAAAGCTTCGTGAATTTTTCCAAAACGAACCCCATGATATCAGCACCTGGCGTGGTGCCATCATCACTGATACCCAGAAGCCCCCTTGATGTTCCCCTCCCATACTAAATCTCCAGGATACCCTCAAGGTAAATTCTAATAAGGCTCATTCTCTTTTCCTTTGTAATAAAAAAAAACCACATGGTTGATTTAACAGATTAAATCAAATGTCCATGTAAAATGTGACGAAGGGCAATATTGTGGCAGGGTAAACAGGTACACAGAGTGTCACATTGTGAAACAGATGGTTTGGCGGATTTCATGTGCTGCTGTAGTCCCCTGTGGGCAGGAATGGCAAAATCAACACAGGGAGGTGATCTCTGCATGTGTGTGAAAAGGTACAGAGCCTGGAAGCCTGCCCCGCGTGGCCTGGCTGTGCTGTGTGTTGTTCTAGGTAGATATAAGTACCCAAGTCAGGCCAGGATCCATGTCACTCCAATCCCTGTTCTCTGGGGAACCGGACCTCAAGGAAAGCTAGAGTTTCCATCTGAAAACACAATGAGGTACAGATGAGAAGTTGGAGGGCGTGTGTGGTAGTGAGGGAAGGATGGGCGGCATCAGGAGAAACAAAGGGACCTCGGAATAATTAAAAAATGACTTAAAGACTACTATTTTTGTCTCTTTTTTTTGGTAGACATTTCCATACGTAGAACTCAAACAACTGTTATCATTGGAGCTTACAGCTGCATGCAAGACAAATCAAACCTGTATTTCTGCCTCTGTCATATTGGCTTGCAGCTGTCCCCCCCCCCCCCCCACACACACCCCTTCCCCATTTTTCTAGGAAGCCCTGCGGTGCCTCTGGGTGTGTACAGAACATCTCTTGTCCCCTGTCAGGTACCTTCGACCTTCACATAAGGAAGTTCTGCCTTGCCCAGTCAGTGTCCGGGCTCTAGACTGAACACACTACAATGTTTCTAGCCCTAATTCTCTCTCTCTCAAATTGATTTCCGGGCACCTTTTCCCATGTCAATCACACATGCAATTGTGTGCCTCTAACAGGAGGTGCTAAGAGTCTCAAGTTTCTAATTTAAACTTACTCTCAATAGAATCACCTTGCTTTTCTCTCTTTCCCATACATACTCCTTCCCAATGCTTTCTTAGAAAATTGGGATTAATGATTTATGTCCTGCTCTTTCCACTTTAGATGATGAACATTTTTCTATGACTCTGTAATCTTTACAAACTATAATTTTTAATGACAATGTAGAATTCCCATGATTAAACATAATTTTGTTTTGTAACCAAAGGAAAACCTAAATAAACCCTCTTGTACCTTCACTTGCTTTTGGCCGACTTCACTGGCTTTGCAGGTGATACAGCTAAACAATGTATTATTATTAATCTCTTGCTAACTTTGCCGTAGATGACGCCTCTGATCGCAGCCACCTAACAGGTTAAATCTATTCCCTAGCAGAAAGTCTTGCTCTATTCTGCTTCCTTTTCTCATCCCCAGAGTACGACCTTTATATTGCATTCCTGTAATCTTGGTTTTTTACTGAGCAGATTCCAAGTATCTGCTGCTGACCCTAAAAATGGGCCCAAAGTGAGAAGATCCAGCACTCTAGAAAAAGCGGTGGCATCACACCGAGAAGCTCCTCACCTCTGGGGGGAGAGGCGTGCAGCACCAGACTGACTCTAGCTCCTGGAAAGTGCCAATTTCCATAGGGAGCCCCTACCAGGTCCTTACATAAATATCCTCTACTTCCCCAAAGACCAGAAAGGTTATTCTTGAGACATTGAAATATCTGCCTCTGTTCAAGTTGCCAACATACTCAATAAAATCTATTTTCTTTCCATCCAACATTCAATTCCCAGGCATTGCTTTTTCTGTGGGTAGCGCTGCGGAACCTGAGTTCTGTAACAGCTTAACCGTCCCTATATTTTGGACATTTATGTTATTTCTGACTTCTACCCACAATTCCTTTCACATGAATCACTCCAAATGGCGCCAATGAATTTCCTATAGTATAAAATGAAATCACCAGACCAAGCTATGCCCAGTGCAAAGGATTTTGATACCTATTGTTATAATATTCTTTGTAAAGATGGTGCCAGCCTGCTCTCCAACAGGATATGAGAACATTTCTCTCATCTGTAGAGCATTTTTACTTTTAAAAATGGGGTCTCTTCTCTGCGTTGAGAAAACAGGACACTGGAGAGAACTTAACTCTGAACCCTTAACAATGCCTAGGGTTCTCCTGCCAGTCAGCCGGCAACTCTCCTTCGGCCTCATCCTCCTCCCTACTGCGGGTCATGCCCAGTCACCAGAGCGCTTAATCGTCCCTAGACACATCACACACTTTCAAATTACTATGACTTCAATGATGTTATTTCTTTATCTAAAATTCCTCGCTCATTCAAACCCTAATCACCTCCTAAGGCTTAGTTCAAATATTACTGTTCTTACTATTATATTTACCAAGAGCAAATGTTCAGTATATATTAGTAATTGCCACTACTATGGCCTCTTCTTCCTAGAGGACTGTGTAAGTTCTTGGGCAGACTTTTTATATGTATGATATATATCATTTAGCTGAATCCTCACAACCATACGACACAGAGCATGGTCTCAATTTTGAATATAAGAGAGTATGATTTTGAAAGGTTAAATAACTCATCCCAAATGACACAGCCATAGTGGCCAAGTGGAACTTGAAGTCAGCCCAATCTGACTTCAAAGTCTAAGTTCCTACCCTCTGCGGAACTCTTCCTATACCATCTCTCGCTCTTCCACTGGGGATACTGTACACCTTATCCTTTCCCATTTAGCCTATGAGCTTCTTACAGGGGATGGAGGAATGGATAATATATCTTCCATATCCCAAACTCCTAGCAGATACAAAGCCTAGAGCAGGTGCTCAATAAATCTGTGTGGCATTTAGTGCAGCTCCTACATCAGGTGGATTGCTTAAGTATTAAAGAGCTAGGCCACTGATTTATCTTGGGCTATAATTGTTCAGCCTAGGCAAATGAGCTAGAAGTTAGTGAAAGTCCTCAGTCCAGAATCTGTAACTGGAAGGCCCAGGAGAGCACTGCAGGAGGGAGGAGGGAGGAAGCTGATGGCTTCCAGAATCATGAGATCTACATGTGCTCATGGCCTCTGTGAAGCATGCCTCGCGTCATATTCTTTGACTTAGAGAAATGGATGAAAAATCTAACACTATCTCTAAAAGAACCTTATAAACTCAAGCTTATGAATGAACCTGTTGTGGCCCTACCCCTTGCTTATTACAGAATTTTAGACAAGTTGATTAACCCTAAGCCTGTTTCCTCAACCCCGAAATGATGATGATAATAGAATCTAACTCCTTAGGTGTCATGAGAATTGAAAAACCAAAGGCAGGCAAATTGTTTCATACTGAGTTTGATATGTAATAAATATTCAGTAAATGGTGATTATTCTTTTATTAAAATTAGGCTTACTATCCAGCTGGTAGAGGCTTAGGAGAATTGGGTTAGGAGGGAGGCTGGAACTCCTAATGTGAAAACCAGGACATTTATGAAAAAGATAAAGGAAGCAATTTAGGACAGAGAGTAGGGCATGGTTCTGGCCAAGAGAAAGCCCAGAGTGGGAAAAAAAAGTCATCTCGTTTGGCTTAAAGACAAGTTAAATTAATTAGTATTGCTTGAAGAAATCAAGAGGCTGGTAAAATTTGTTGTCTCTGTGTTTCCACATGTGACTATACGTAAGAAGACAGAAGAATCCTGCCAAAGGGAAATGAGCGCTGCCACGGTGGGGGAACCTGAGGAACAGGCAGACTGAAAGAGCGCCCTTCCCTTCTCTTTGCGGTGGCTCTACATGAACACAGATCCTGCCTGTGCTGAAGAAGCACTGAGTAGACGGACAGGACTGTGTCTACATCGGCACGTGTCGATGGGGACCTGACTCATGTTTCAGTAGACCTCAGGGTGTGCCCCTCCGGTGGCCACCAGATGTATAAAAGCAGAGTCTCAGAGTGGTCACTGTCATTGCAGCCTGAGGACAATGAATGGACCTGACCCACATTCTACCCTGAGACTGGGATCCATCAGCAGGGGAAGAAGCAAGCTGGGTGTCCGTGTTTGTTTTGTGTTTCTATAACAGAACATTTATGTATTGGGTAATTTATAAGGAAAGGAAGGTCACTTGGCTCATGGTTCTAGTAGTTGGGAATATCAAGGCGCCAGCATAGGGTGAGGGACCCAGTACTACATCTTCTATGATGGAGCAGAAGGGCAAGAAATAAGAATAATGGGACAATGCCAGACGGCAGAACTCGCTCCTGAGTTCACTCTTGCAATAACTAACCCACTCCCATGATGGTGATAAAAAAAACCATGGATGAGGGTAGAGCCCTTAAGATCTACTTATTTTGTCCCACCTCCCAATATTATGACTCCTTCCAACACTATTAAGTTTCTAACATGTAGACTTTAAGGGACACATTCAACTCACAATAGCTAGGTGTGGGATCGTCGGTGTTCCTTGTGTTCCCAAATAAACAAATTCTTAGAAACTGGAGGCAACAGGACTTAGGCCAGCCAATATATATGGGTGAATCAAGGGAGTTCAGAGTAAGCAAACTCCCTGCTCAACATCGCCCGAGAACCCCTGAAAGCCCTTTCTTCTTCTGAAAGGTATTGAAGGGGCTGAGGGAAGGAAGGACAGGTACAGATCAGCAGTGTTCAGGACTGGTGCGGAACAGCTTGAAGAGAAAGGAAGGACATTTGGTGCAGAAGTCATGAGAATGCCCAGAGGAGCGAAAATCACCAGTAGTGGAGGTGGGAAAGAGGTAGGATGCCAAGGACAATGGTTGGCAAGCAGGTGCTGGTAGTAGTGCTGGTCAAAATGTAGCTATTGTGTGATGACTGTCTTTCTGAATCAATTGCCCAAAGAGAAGAGATCTGAGTCCCTTGAGGTATGCCTAACAAATGACCTTGGAGAGTCAGGGTGTGCATATATCACTCTTTTCCTATGGATTTCTGGGCTCCATTCCCAAGGAGATAAGCAAAAATAACTAGTGAAAAGGGATTCTTGTATTCACTCTGGTGAACGGCAGAAACTGTCCTGATGAGACTATCTCCATCTATAGCCAGTCTTGGTGGTGACAAAAGGACTCCGAAGTTGTAAAGGCATCCCAAAGGAAAAAAAGGGTTTTGTAGAATGAAGAAGAGGGACCTCCAAGGCCTGAATCATCAGAGAGTTTGGGTGGGTCTCTTTCAGGGACTATTGAGCATAGATGTGTGATCTATGACAAACAAGCAAAATACTTTCATTACTATGGATGCTGATATTGATGTAGTCATGTTATACTCAGAGATCATGGGGATGGGGAGTAGGTTGAATCCTGGGTTCTTACCGCAACTCATTACAAACATGAAAAGATTTCTTCTAGAATAGTTAGGCACCTAAAAACCATTTTGTTGTAAACCACGATTCCTCATGTAGGCCTTTACACATGCAATAGGTAACTAAGAATAGAACCACGCCTGACCTTCGCCTCGCAGCCTTTGTTAACATAAACCTGAGTCAACTCTCTGAGCTCTGTGTTGGTCAATTAGGGAGTGTCTAGCTAGGAGCCAGCCAGACAGGGTTTATTAACCTGTCCGTGAACAGGGTCCATTAACCCCGAGGTTATATCATTTTATCCCCCTTCAAGACTGAGAACTTCAATGCAAGGGATTTATCAGGATATTCAGCTACTCCCAGAAGTTTCCAGCCATCTTCCTAAATCTGTGAACACTTGGATTCTAGGAAAGGCAGAGCCTCATGTGGCTGAGACCCCATCACACAGAGACGATTTCCTGGAGACAGACCTGCCCTCCAACTGTGAAGATTTCAGAGCTATGAAACCAGGACTGAGGTAATGATCAGCTGGCTGTCATCCGCCAATGAATCCTTAGAGCTGCCTCCTGCCTTTGCAGGGCAGCCTGTCTGATCTCTGTCATCACAAGGTGTTCTCTCCAGCTGTTCAAGATGGAATCTTTTCTGATTTTTTCTTCTCTGTCCTTTGTTAAGGCCAGCCCAACCTTACTTAACTCACCAAGCTAGAGTCCCTTACCATTTCTGCGTCCTAATTAAAGCTTTTTTTTCCCACCCTGTAAATTTGTGCTTTGGTTTTAATTTTCATTATCACTAAAAGCAAGGACCCACACTAGCTGGGAATGATGCCATCACCAAGTAATTAAACAGGAAGTTAAAATTACCACATACTACACGAAGATGAAATTCACAGAGATGCCTCATGAAAAAGCAGCCTCCAATTGGATGGGCCTAACAAGTGGTCAGGGAATAATATTTGTGCGCCTTTAATGGGACAATGCCACTGGGGAGGCGTGGGCACATCTATTAATACCAAGTTGTACCCTGTGAGAACCACACTTACGCCTCAAGTGGACAATTACTAGACAATGGGCAAAACCTGAACATAAGTACAGCACGTTCAGTTGCAAAGGCTGCCTCTGCCCAGAACAATCATGCTTTATTCATTTCCTTTTCAGCTCATCACATTAACCTTTTATTGTACAAAACTGTCACTTTCATTGCACAATGGCGAAGAAAATATTTGGGACAATTTGCAAGCCATGTTTCCGATACCCGCATAAAGGAAGGAACTACGTGGAAGGTATTTGCTGAGGAGGATTCTCAAATCTTCACCGACAAGCTGATTTATCCGCCTAGGTTCTTGACACTCCTCCTGAGTGTGCTTTAGAAAACGAAGAGTGCATAAAAATACAGGAGCAGAAGGACTCCTTGAAGCTCAGGAAGCCACGATTTTCTGTCAGTGAACAAGTATGCAGGAGAAAGGTGCCTGGCAGAGAGCTCTCAGCAGTCCTCAAACTTCTGTACGGAAGATTCCCCTCGAGTTTGTTAAACAGCGCGCATTCCCAGGCCCCACCCTAGAGATTCTGGCTTAGTAATCTCTAGGTAAGGCAATCTCTAGGTAAGAATCCATAGGTTTAACAAGCATCCCAGTGATTCCTGCCTTGAGAATCCCTAGACTCATCTGAATGGCTCGCTATTAGATCACCGCACGCACACCCAGGCCCTGCTAGACATCGGTGGGGTCAGAGAGTCATCTGGCCTTCTTAGGGTCAGGCAATAGGCAATCCCCCGCCCCATCCCCAACCTCCACACTGCTGCCTGGGGACCAGAATGTGCATATGGATGCTAAGTCACAACCTAACCACATAGGGGTCAGAGCAGATGGGAGGCCTAGCTGGCTGTAGGGAGAGGACTTGACCTTGAATAAGGCAACCGTCTTCATTTAATGGAAACTGAGTGCAATGCCTAGAGAGGGACTCTGTGGAGAGCCTTCACACCGGAACCATCCATTATACTGGGCTCTTCACTCCTGAGACAAACTTACCAGTATGAATAAATTAATATTTAGCTGCCTTGAGGAAAGGATGCGTCTTGGTGAGCCAGAGAGGCGACTTGGATATGATATAAAAACTTCTGGAACTGGCTGGAACTTTAGTTTGGTCCCCTCCTGAATTTAGTATGTTGGGCAAGTCACTTATGACTTCTAAGCTTCAGTTAATTTGTCTTTAAGATAGAACTCTTAATACTACAAAAAAAGGGTGAGGGGGAGGGTCAGGGATGGGTACCTTGCAGGGTGGCTGAGCATGACATACGCTGAACTGAGCAGCTTGGTGACATGGGGTAAACTCAGGCGCCCTAAGATGGACTTTGTTCCTCTGGATGCCCCTCATCTCACACGGTAGGACACTTGGACAGGCCTGAGTCACTCTTATTCAAGTCCTGTCATGTGCGCGGGTGGCCAAGAAACCCTGAGAGTGCTGGCGATATCTGTGTGAATGTTGCCTGGGTCTGGTCCTGGATTGGATACTCAGATTTTTACCTCTTTCACTGGACTATAAAGAAGTGAAGCCTTGGAAGGTTTTCCTTTAAGTGGGAGGAAGAAGGAAGTCTTGCAATTTGAGAGCAGTGTGTACTGCAAACCCCCAAGCCAGCGTCGTCGTCGTTGTGGAAGAAAACCAACAAGGCTCTGCCTCATCAACAAGTGCCAGGCTCTCGAATCACGTCTCCTGGGAGGCTGACTGAACAAGCCTGGCAAAATGCTGTAAGCGTATCAAATAAAAAAAAATAAGCGGAACCCAAAATAATACATGCAAAAGGATTTTGACTATGTTATATAATGGTTTAGAAAATTTCCGGAAGCAAAAGGAAAAAGCCCCGATGTCACAATAATTGCCTCTGTGTAGCAAGATTGTGGCTGATTTTTCCCCCCTCCTGCCTTTTTTTACTTGTTTCTATAGTTCTACATTTCTCTACAACAAGCAGGGAGTGGGGTTAAAAAGAGAAGAAGAAAATGGAAAAATGTGTTCTCAGCAGGGGGTATGCATGCCATTGCCTCCCGCTGGTTCCTCCCGCAGACGACAGTGCATGCGTGCGTGCGTGTGTGTGCGCACGCGCCCAAATAGCTGGGTGTCCCTTCGGCTTCCACTTACCCATGCTTAAATTGTCTGAGTGCAGAGATGTAAGCAAAACATGCTCTTGTGCTAATCACCATCGGAGCTGGGCTGCCGAGTGTTTTCTGGAAGCCACATTGTTGGACGAGGGCTGCCTGCTGTGTGGGGTGGATTCCCCCCTCCCTCCCCGATAATTTTATCACCAAGGACAACATCTGCAGTTCTGCATGAATGGTTCTCCTGGTGAGATAAAGAGGGGAGATTGTGTTCAGGCCCCAGGCAGAGTCTGAAGGACTAGGAAGGCTGGCATGTGATGCCTTAGGGGACCAGAAGCTGTCAACAGCACAGAGGGACACCTGAGGCCTGTGGTAGCACAGGGGTAGATTTGATGAGTCTGGATAAGTCCTGTCTGTCTTCAAAGCATCCCCCGGTGATGGTCCCTCCCCTCTTAGCCTGGTCTTGGAACCTCTGGGATGCGTGCCACATCACTGAGTACAAGCATTTATCAAATGCTTCGCCCATTACCAAGAGAATTCTTAGTGCAGAGCCAGGAAATTTTGAGGACAGGGACAAACAACTTCACACTTGGGAGATTTTAGTGGGAGAAGACAGAAGCCTTACCATCACGCTCTTCTATCCTTTCATTTTCCAGCAGCAGATATGAAACTCAGATGAACTAATGAGCCTGCATTTGACCTGTCTGAATCCAGACCAAGATTCTGCAAGTATAAACTATTGGATCATGTTAAGAGTTCCACTGTATGCACTCCTTCTCCCTGATTCCCTCAGAAAGGATGTGCTTGAGTCCTAATCCCTGTATCTCTGACGTTGACCTTGTTTGGTAAAAGGTCTCCATAGGAACAATCAAGTTAAAAAGATGTCATCAGGGTAATCTAACATGTATATTGCTTCAGGGAAACCCATTTTGGAAAAAGAAAAAGCTCACATACAAGGAGAATGTTATATGAAGATAGAAGTTAATTTAACACCGCTCCAAACTTCCCGGCAGTGGCAGGAGAGCAGCTTGGAACAACCTTCCCTGAAGCCTTCGGAGGAAGACAGCCCTGCCAACAGCTAGATCTCAGACTTCCAGCCCTGAGGATCGTGAGACAATGAACTTCTGTTGGGTAAGCCACTTAATCTATGTTCCCTTCTTACAGCCAACCTCTGAAATTAGCACAGGAGGTTTGGCAGGGAAAGCATTTATACCACCGGCCCTACTGGAAAAGGCAAATCTGAATTCTAATCCTCTGTGTCAACTCTAGATCCTTAATAAGTAAGATGGGAAAATTCATATACAAACCAGACCATTTGGAGCACATTTGGAAACTTGGCTGTTAGCTGAGGGAGGACCTGAGAAACCACACATGCATTAATACCACATGGACAGAGATGAGCCACGCTGGGACACACAGAAAAGAGATGCCCTTGGTGGTAACCAGGGAGGTGCAGGCCAAGCGGTGACAGAAAACCAGCATTGGGCCATCTTGGTGCTCCTTCCCGGATTTCAAAGGTAGATGTCATTCAGAGACTTCAGTAAGCTCCGGATGCCACTAACTCAGGAATCAAGCCAGACAGGCTCAGTTCAATGACAGGGTGAGTTACCACGAGAGACAAGGGAGGGCTTAAGACAGGCAGGCAATGGATCAAACGCAAGAAATACAGCTTCTTTCCCATCTCAGTTGCAGTTTCCTTAATCCCTCCAAATCGGCCCTTGAGCTCTTTTCCTTAGTAACGAGTGAAGGTTCGGGACACCACAGTAACGGAGACACTCTCTGGCTGGGAAAAGTTAAAGACATGAGTTCAGCCACACTTGCTGCCTCTTCTCCACTTACACATTGCATATATATAGCTCAAAGCAGTGAAGGGTCCCCGGATAGAAACTGCCTTGTCCCCAAGAAAGCGGTCCGAAATTCTAACCAGCTGGCCCATTGCTGAGCATGGTGTTTTGGCTGGCAAATGCCATATTGCCACTGCAGGAAAAGAGTGGATTTAACGATCAAAAGCAAAGTGAAGCTTGAGCATTTATTTTTAAGAAGAGACTTGGGTGGAAGGGGGAGGGTAGAACTCTCAGAGCCTGGCATGTAACGTAGCAAATGGAATCATTTTTTTTTTTTTTAAGACAGGGTCTTGCTCTGTAGTCCAGGTTGGTCCTGAACTCACTGTGCAAGCCAGGCCAGCCTCGAACACATGACAATCTTCCCGCCTAAGCCTCCCAAGAATGCACCACCACACCCTGCTTAGGTGGTGCTGGGGGAGCGAATCCCGGGGCCTTGAGCTTGCTAGGCAAACACTCTAATAGCTAAGCTATGCCCCCCTCTCCTGGAAAAATCACATTTGAATTTTTTTTCAAGTCAGAATTGTTTCTTCAAATGTGAATTGGAAGCCTCAAAAGATAAAAAAATCACAATTTTCAAAAATGAGTTACCGTAGTTGAATAGCACGCAAAACACCAAACAGGTATGCAAATAGACCACAACCAACCAAAAAGATGCCCAACATCACAAGTCCTGAGGGAATGCAACGGAAGACTGCAGTGAGATACCATCCCATCCTGTTAACCCCTCAAAAACAAAGAAAGCAAGTAAGCAGAAAGAAAAGTGCTGGCAAGGAGTTGAAGAAGTTGGAGCCCTTCGGCACTAGTCACAGATGTTTAAGATGGTACAGCCAAAGAGGAAGACACTACGGCAGTTTCCCAAAAATTAAAAATAGAAGTACCGTAGAACCTAGCAATTCTACTTTTAGGTGTCCCTAAAAGAACTAAGAAGACGTACACACGCTGCTGTTTGTACAGCTGATATTAGCAACAGAACATTAAGGATATCCCAAAGATGGAAGCAATTCTAGTGTCCATTGATGGGTGCATGAATAAATAAACTGTCGTCTTTTTATATAAGTATTATTCAGCTTTAGAAAAGGAGGCTCCACCACATGTGATAACATGGATGAATTTCGAAGACATGATTCTGGGTAAAATACACAATTCACAATATGACAGATACCATACAATTCCACTTGTAGGAACTGTAGTCAATTTCATTTTATGTATGTATTACCCACATAACAATAATAATTGCTCCCTTTGAATGTTTAAGTTTGATACGTGTTTGGATTCCTAAATAAGATTTTTTTTCCTGCTTCTCCTCTGCCCTAGATATGACCCCTGAAGCACCTTCAAGGAATCTAAGGGAATCAAGAATCTAGCTTGGAATGTCGACTCCAGGACCCAGCAGTTCATTCCAGCCCTAAGCTAGGGGGGTTCAAGCCCTTCAGCAGAGCTGCTCCTGCGAGGACATGCTGCCCCTGGGACACGTTACCAGAAACTGAAACCAGGAACTCGTGTTCTCCGCCCTGTCCCCTCCTTGTTCCGTGACTATTATGTACAACATCATACCTTCCCAAGTTGTATAAGAACTGTTAAAAAAATAAACATAGCTTCTTTCTGAATTAATGACCTACTGTGAATCTGAACTATGTCGCACAAGACTCACCTTAAAATGAAAATAATCTGATTTTTTTATTTTTGGTGATGGTGGTACTGAAGATTAAGCCCAAGATCACACATCAAGCTGTTCCCAGCTTACTTTTGAATTTTTATTATGAGAGAAGGTCTAGCTAAGTTTCCCAGGATGTGCCTGAGTGTGTTAACCTCCTGTCTCGGCGCTACAGAGGGCTGAGATTAGAGACCTGCACCACTGGAGTCTTAAAAGCTGGTACTTCCTATTCCTAAGAAGCACTTAGTTAATAGAGATCTTTCATTCTTTTTTCTTTTCTTTTGTACTAGGAATTAAAATCAGGGCCTTTACAATGAGGCATAACCCCAATAACTCCAGCCTATTTTTTGAAACAGCTTATCTCTAGGTTGTCCATCCTGGGCTTCAACATGTAAGCCTCCTTCCTCAGTTTCCCAGAGTTCTTGGATTACAGGTATGGACACCCAGTTTGGATAATAAAGATGTATTTTTTTAAGTCAACTGACATTTAGATAAATTGTCCTAGCTGTAATTACCAGTATTACTTACTTTCCTTATGGTAGGATTATGTTAGTTACTTTCCTTATGGTAGGTCTACTTACAGGAGTTCATTTGGCTAATGGTTCCAGGGGGTGCAGTCCACCGTAGACTGACGGTAGGGCAGAAATAGCACAGGGGAAGAGCGTGGCAGGGAAAAGCTGCTCAGGCCGTGACAGCCAGGAAGCAGAAAGAGAGAGAAAGAAGAGCGGAGCTGGAGAAAAGAGGACAACCCTTCAGATCACACTGCCAGTGGCCCACTTCCTTCAACCAGGCCCCACCCATCAACGGGCGAGTCCATGATGTGTATAGCACCTCCGTGATCCAATCACCTTTCAAAAGCCTCACTTTCAGCACATGAGACTTTGGGAGTCAGTTTAGCTCTACAACATAACCCAGATAGTTGGTAGCAGGGCCTGTAAACAATTCAATCTTTATGTTTCTGGATCTTATTTAAAGCTATGGTTTTTGCTTATTATTCCTGAGATAAAATTGGAGATGGATTATGGGAAAGATGGGTATTTTCTCTTTGCCTCTAAATTTATGTGAGAATGAAAATTCTAGAAAGTTTGATGTTAATTTTTCTTTTCTTTTCTTTTGTGAAGAATGAGTTAAAACTGATGGCCCAAAGACCTGTAATCTATTTGTGAAACTCTCTTGAAGTACTTTATTTTATTTGAAAAGATTTTGTTAAACTGAATTTAGATGCAGCTTACAAACTGGTCTATTACATTACAATGGAGATATAATGCTCAAATTTCCCAATGGGCAATGTTTCATTTCTGAAAATTCATTTAAAATGTGTTTTTAAAATCTAGTTGGGTCCCAGGGATAATAATACACAGATAATAAGATACAACCCTGGTTAACATGCAGAGCTATCCTCTTCTAAATGTTCTATTATCTTCTTTTGTGGTGATGCCAGGTGTTTAGGGTGGAGGGGCTGGTCGACAAGTCTAGTCTTTTAAATAGGGTCTCTCCATGAGAACTTGGTTCTGGAGAACACTAACTTAAAATGAGGCTGCATTTCAAAAATTGTAGATGAAGCATTATATGTGAAATTTATCCTAAAACTTATTTCTCCCTATCTCTAATGTGTGTCTTTTCTAGTTGTATGTGTATTTAAATGCTAACTGGGTTAGTACATGGTTAGATGAGTTAAGTCAACGGGGATCTGTCTGGGAAAGCTTCCATGAGGAGGGGAAATATATAAGCAGTCATTCCAGGAGAAGAGGGGAGGCACGGCTGAGCAGGCAAGAAAAGGTTAGGACCCTTCAGAAAGTCTGAAAGCCTAGGAATAATGACTAGAAAATTAGTTTTTCCAAATCAAACTGTGTCTAAAGGTAGATAAGTTGTGAGATGAGTCCGCAGGGTAATAGTAGAAAGCCATTACGATTAATTTCTTGAGAATAAAGTATGGCAAATGCATTTACAGTTTGATAATCATTAGGCAGATGGACATTTAGTTTTACGACATATACGCAAAAAGAAAATCAAAACCTATAATTTTTTTTCTACAGACATCAGGATGGTAGGTAACTTTGCCTCTAATTGTTTTTAAATTTTTATTATCTATTTGTTCAAGAAGAAAGTAGCTGTTTTTCTTGTTTTCAAATCAAAGAAATTGGGGATATAGTTGCTAGGCAGAGGATTTGAGTTCTAGAAAATCCAAAATATTGTAAAAATTCAGATATTTAATTAACTTTATATTCTTACAATTGTCACTCAACTTTTCACAAATAAAGATCATTTTGTACTAGCATAAATTTTATTAGATACTGTATTCTAGGTGTAGTGGTATATTTATATATCAGGACATTGCATAACCATTTACACACACACATGCATGCATGCATGCACGCACACACACACACACACACACACACAACATGAGAGAAATGTCCACAGTCCATGTGGAGTAAAAGAAAAAATCAAGATTATGCACACAGTACAATCTAAATAACCTTGTTTGGAAAAATAAAACCTGAATGTCATGTTACAGAGAGAAAGAAGCTCGGGCAGAAATGTTTCCAAGTATAAAAACTGGTTATACTGAAAAGTGGTATTAACATGTATTAGTTAGCTTTCTCATGGCTAAGATACAACACCCAACACCCACAACTGAAAGGAGAAGTAGTTTAATTTGGCTCATGGTCTCAGAGGATTCAGTCCATGGTCAGCTAGCTCCAAGGCAGGAGCATCATGGCAGACAGGCAGAGCAGAGCAAAGCTGCTCAATTCATGGTGGCCAGGAAGCAGATCAGGGAACAGTTAGAGAGAGGAAGGGGCCAGGGACCATCTACACTACCTAGAGTCACGCCTCCACACCTTGCCCAGAAGTGTACTCCACCAACCCCCCAGGTGGATCCCAAAGCTAAGGTTCTACTCTAAGCACCACAAATGAATAACTTATTTTTTGCAATGAACATTTTTATATTTTTTCTATTGTCTCATAAAGCATATATATTACCTTGAAATTAAATTTTTAAAGATATTCCTGTTACTACAGGAAACAGTATGGTAGTTCCACAAAAATTAAGTAAAGAACCACCCTCTGATTCTTCACTGATTTTACTTGTAGGTATATTCCCAAAATAATAAAAAGCAGAAACTTGAACAGATGTTTGTACACACATATTTATAGCAACGTTATTCTCAGTAGCAAATTGTGGAAGCAACATAAGTGTCTACTTGTGGATAAAGGAAAGGAGAAATATATATAGTAGACTATTATACAGCCTTAAAAAGAAAGAAAATTCTGAGACATGGCTCTAACATGAATGAACCTTGAAGGTATTATACAAATAATGATATAAGCAAGTCACCAAGAGGCAAATGCTATATGATTCCACTTTTATAAGACACTTAAAGTAGTCAAAATCCTAAAGATAAAAGGTAAAATATGATTGACAGAGTTGGGGACAAAGGGAAATGTGGATTAATATTTAATGAACATCTGGTTTTCATTTTGGCAAGATAACAAGAGTTCTAGGGATGGAATATGGTTTTGTAAGACATGAAACTTCTTAAATGCCACTGAACTGTGTACCTATTAATATTGAAAATGATAAATTTAAGATTATGCATAATTTGCCATAATGTACAAAAAGTTACAGGATTTGAATTAAAGTTCAGATAACACTAGGGTATCATATAATATGACACAGTGCTAAAACTGAAAGATGATGGAGCAAATGATGGAAAGCCTTGACAGCCTGACTGAGCCATGAGGAAAGAGCTATGGCGAGGCGCACTGAGGGGAGCCGAGCAGCAGAGCCAGCTGGGTATCCAGCTCAGGAAGCAGGACAGCACAAGGAAGTCCCAAGTTACCAAAAGCCTTTTATGGTTTGGATCTGGAATATCCCCCCAAAGCCTTATGTAGCTGAATGTAGTGGGATACCTAGGAAAGTAGAGAAAGCTTGCTGTTAAAAGGTGGGGGCTGGTCAGAAGGGGAAGAACACTGGGGCTTGCTTCATAAGGGATGGGTCACTGAGGCTTGACCTGGAAGCGGAACACAGCTCCACCTTTCCCTGCTCACTTGGCTTCCTGTCCGCCATGTCGTGAACAGCTCTGGCCTCCGCCATGTGCTTTTACCATTGCTGGCCACCCATGAATGGACTGAGGTCTTCTCAAACAGTGAGCTAGAATCAATATTTCCTCCCTTAAATTGTGGATGTTTCCAGCAGCAAATAAGTAACTAAAATAAGCCTTGTGTCCTGGATGCCTGATGAGGTTGCTGCACTCGTGGCAAAGCAGATAGCTAATCACTAAAAGGAGCGATTTGTCTGGTGTCCCAAAGCTGGCAGAAGACTGTCCAATCCCTCACCACTGCCCTTTCCGTCACAGCATGCTGCATTTCTATATTAGAAATAAAAAGGGGGAGGAACAGTGAGAGAGATGACAGAGAGAACGGAGGGAAAGTAGGAAAAAAACAGGGAAGAAAAGGAGAGGGAGCAGATAGAAAGATGAGACCAAAGCTGAGACCAAGAACAAACTTTTAAATAAGACCCTGAGTCTGCATTGAACTTTTGACAATTACGGTTTGTCAGCGTGGTAACTGATTCATAATTATTTTATGGGAGTTTAGCAACTCTATATGTAACTGGTGCAGAGCAGTTGCAGAGCTGTTAATCCTGAATGTTTATTACCCACCATTCAATAAATAGCTTAATAAATCCTAAGAAGTCCAATTTATGGGGATGGTTATAGCGTGCTATTCAAATTCCAAGCAATTACAATAAAACCATGTCTATTGAGGATAAAGTGGTTTTTTTAATTTGATATTGGAGAAAGGCTGGAACTTGATATCCCTTTGGGCTATTCCTTGCTGCCTGTCTAGGCCACGGGGGGCCTGCGCAGGACAGGGCCAGAGGCTGTCTTCTGGTTGCCGTCTGCCAAGGAGCAGGAGAGAGACTGGGGCACAGGCTTATCCTTTCCCATCCTGTCTGTGGATCCAAGTCTCTGGTGACAGTGACATTTTAAGGCTTACCCTGGATCCTGCTGTGGTTTAGTGAGCCATAAAGCCCAACCAGCACAGGCACTGGGAGTTTTCTAACAGATAAATGACTTGGTAAGAGGTAGAAGTGGTAGCTTTTCTTCTCAAAGCTTCTTTTGAGGTCATAGATTTCTCTCTTCCTGCCAGGAGCTCAGTGCCACCCCACAGAGAGCTGCAGGTGGGGTCAGAAAGAAGGAAAACATTGTGCAAGTGTGGGTGCCCACACTTCTTCCCTTGTCCCGCGGATTTCCTCCTGCCATCTGACACTTTGCTTCCTAAAGGGAGCCAACTGGTGGGCACAATGATGTCTCTGGAGAGGGAGGAAATGGAAAAGACAGTGGGCTAAAAAGTCAGCTGAGCCCACCTAGCCTTGACGCGTACCCTTACTGTATGACCCTGAACACGTCACCCAACTTCTGTGCCTCCATTTTCCTTTTTAGTTCTGGCATTGGTTTTATGATTTAATGAAAAGGAACAACAGGTGACTTAGAAACAGCACAAGAGGCGCTCTGCCGAGAAGAATCCTTGTCAGAATTAGAGGACAACTTCATGTCGTTGAAAGACAGAAGTCTGTCTTTACCTCCTCCCAACGTAAGTATCGAGAATCTACCATTTTTTCCTATGAAATTCAGTGTTTGAAACTCTACATGAGGCAGTTTCTCCTTCTTCCTACCAGTTTAAGTCTAGTGCAAGGAGGTAAATGCTAAACTGGCCTGTTGGAGAAAATAAATGCTTCAGGCAAACAGAGAGGGAAAGCCACTTGTTTTGCTGGGGTACTACATGTCTAGGAGACATGGAGAATTGATATTTGACCTAGAACTTCAAGGATGGGTGAACAGATACTCATCATCCAGGCAGCAGGGGAACAGAACCCAAGGTGAAGGGGCCAACTAAGTTAAATGGAAGGGCACAAACTCACCTGCTGTCTTCCAGGAAGGCACATATGAGGGCATTAAGAATGCTGCAGTCAATAAAACAGAGCCTCCTATCTCACAGAGTCGGCAGTCGAGTGTTTGGTGACAGGTACCACACAGTCACACACATATGTGAACAGGCTGACTTAGGAAAGAGAGATGCCTGTTGTGCCTGCAATGTGTATGTGCTGGGGGTGGAACAAAGTATGGATTTCTTGCACAGATACAAATTCGGCACACTGCGGGGGGGGGGGGGTGTCTTAAGCACAGTGCTGAGTATTTTGTCTTTCAGAAAACAAGGAGCCAACAAAGGTCACTATTATTATTGTGTTGCCTTTGTTTTTTCTTTAAGTGGGGAAGCATGACCAGTTTTGTGCTTCAGAACTAAAATCAAGTCAAGAATACCTTAGAGGGAAAGAGACTGGATGCCAAGAAAGCAGTTGGGATATTATTACTATAAGGAAAAGATGAGAAAGGGCATATTGTCATCTCTGTACAGGAGTGAAGGCAAGAGACACATTTGAAAGTTGTTTCAGAGGCACAAACAAGACTTTGTGGCGTGGGCAGTGAGCAGGAAAGAGGCAAAGACAATCCTGCTTACAGATGACAGGGGAAATATTCACATCACTTTTGAAGACAAGGAACACGGAAGGAAGGGGTGGGACTAAAGGGAAAGCTTGCAAGTGAACATGAGGCGTCTATGGGACAGGGAGCACGAATTGGTAGCCACAGATCTCAGTTTGGAAGTCATAAGCCCAGCTGAGACCAGTGCTTAGAGAATCTTCAATATAGAAGTTTACATTGAAGCCACACGAATGCAGAAGGACACGCAGAAAGAGAATGAAACTATGACTAGGTCGTATCAATGAATGCCCTGTTGAGGACGCGTAGAGTGAACACTCAGAGGGAAGAATGTCACAGAATCAGGGGAGAAAATGATATAACGAAGAGGCTTACCCAGGGACAACTTCCTGAAGGTTGACCAAAACCAGGGAAGGAAAGAGGAGACATTTAGTCAATCATCAAGAAGGCCTGCGGGAAACTTGGGGTTAAGTCATTTTATTGATATGGTGGGAAAAGAGGCATTGTGTAAGGACATAAGGGACCCCAAGCTCAGAAAGCGGAGAAAGAAGACATGGAAACACCCTGAGGGGACAGTCTAGCAAAGGACTTAGAGTAACTGGATGTTACACTGACGGCATTCATTCACTCACTCACTAAGTGTTTATCTTTTCTTATACATTCTAGGCAGTTCACTAAGGATCACTATTGGCTCTACTAAGATGGGTGTAGCTTAAAGAAAGAAAATCGTATTTCATTTGGTGGAGAATTTGGAGAGACTTTCTCCAGAAGTGCCATCAACTGGGTTTTCAAAGATTACGAGGAGTTTGCCAGGTGGAAGAAGGTGGGATTCCTTCCAAAGGAGAGGAAAAGTGCGATTTAAAAAAAAAAGGTAAGGAAAAGGTGTTTGGGGAACAATGAGCAATGAGGCATTTTGGATAATGAAGCGAGTTAGGGACTGTTAAGTAATTGAGGATAAATGTCAGATAGGGCCCAGAGCATTAGTGGCACCAGCACGATATGCTTTAGGCGAGCACTTGGCCTGTCACAGAGAGAAAAAGAAAGGAAATCTTGGGGCTTTGAAATGTCCTTGATTTCAACTTTTATCTTCATTCCTTTATCCCAATCGGTCCAGTCCTTTTTTCTGATTTAAGATGAGCACTTAGTTTTTCTATGTTTCATTGTCTTTCCTTAATAATTAAGTACTGCTTTAATAATGTCTAGATTTCTTTTGCATGAGTTGTCGTATTTTTCATCGGGGTGTCTAGATAATAAGTAATTTCTTTTGAAATCTTCTCTTTGAAATCAGTGAGCCAGAGTTTAAAAGAGAAAGGATAAATAAACCTAAAATCTGATTCTTTGAGTGAAATCAATAAAACAGATATATTTCTGGCAAGCCTAATTAAGGTAAGAAAGGACATAAACTAGACAAGATTACAAATTGAAGAAGGAGCGTGTCTTATAGTTACATGCTTGAATTACCTAGTAGCAGAATTTAAAACCTAGACGAAATGGATTAATTCCAAATAAAACACATCCTACTATAATTGATTTAAGAAGTGGACAACCTGACTCGATCAATTATTAGAAAAGTAGATAAGCTCATTAGGAGGGTACAACTGAAAAAGCCACCAGGCCTCAGAGCGAAGTTTATACATAATGTAGGAGCTGGAAATTCTCATGCTATTAATTATTTCAGATAATACAAAGAAATATAACCTTGCTAATAACAAAATTTGACAAAGAAAACAAAGAAAAATTATACATACCAATATCACTTATTAACTTATATGTGAATTCTAAATAAAATATTAGCAAATAAAATCTGGCCATGAGCTCAAGAGTATATTGTGATGAAGCAGATTTTATACTAGATGTAGGTACAATATAAAGGAATCAAAATAGTCATTATAACTTATGTATCTTATCAATTATATCAGTATATATCCATATACACAATATATCAATAAATTTAAATATGTATATACATGTGTGTACATGTAAATGAACTATATACCCATGGTTTTATATAGTATTAACATACATTATTAATATGAATGGAAATACACACACACATATATAGTTACCTAGGAAATAATCACTTAAGGTTGGAGAGACTTTAACAATGAAAAATGGATACCCAGAACAGATAAAACAAGACACAGATATACTTGACTATGTACAATTTAAAGTAAACCTTTCTATTAAAATACAAATTGAATGAACTTCTGCATTTAAAAAAGTGTAACAGATATATCAATAAAAATAGAAGAGTAAAAAAAAATAAAGGCAATGGTAGCACAAGTAAAAATTGTCAGAATCAACCTTTTCAGAACTCTAGACGTTAACCAACAGCATGCAGAAATCCAGGGCACAGCTATACAGGAAAGTGGATGAGTTTTGGTAGAAACAGTGAGTGTTGTATCATTTTAACTAGCCCTATTCTTATCGTCCCCTCCTCAGCTCTGCAGGAGCCATGAGAACAAACATCCCATAGTCACCCCAAACCCCAGTCATCAGGCAGACAGCATGAGAATTACTTCAAAAATAACTAAAAATATAATTAATAAGAGAGGTATTATGGGAAATGGAGAGGTAGGCCAGAAAATGTGTAGTTAATACAAAATGAGACAGTCACAAAACAGTCAGCAATTGAAAAGATCTAAGCTATGCACAAAAGGCGGGGGGGGGGTGGGATGGGGGGGGCAGTGGCAGGCAGAATCCACACCTCGTTAGTAATCATTTTAAATGCAAATAAATGAAACATGCAATGTGAATTAGTGAACTCTGACTAAAAAGTCAAGTTCAGCAGAATAGATCCCATTACATGCTGCCCACAAGAGACTCACTTTGGACTCAAAAGACACAGACTAAAAATGTAAGGATGTAAAAGATACGTAGCAAGCATACAGCAATCACAGAGATCTGGAGGGGCAGTGGGATACCGGAAAACAGACTTCAGAGCAAAAACTGTTACTAGAGACAAGAATATCAGAAAGATTATGTCAGAAGGATATAGTATGTTTATAAATATGTCACTTAACAACACCTCCCCCAAATACAGGAAGTGAAGGGACACATAACACGATTTAATAATGGTTGTTGTGTCTTCATTATCTCTCAATTATAAATAACTAGATGGAAGATACAGGAAACAGAAGACTTGAACAGCACTGAAAACCAGCTGGTCCTAGCGGACACGTATGGAATGCTCGGCCCAACAAGAGCAGAACATGCTTTCTTTTTCAGAGAACCTGGAATATTCTTCAAGGCAAATAATAAGCAAGACCTTAGGACAAGCCTCAATACACTCAAAAAGATTGTCATCATACAAATTATGCTCTCTGCCAATAGTGAAATTTAAAATCATTAGAAGAATAGTGGGGAAATTCATAAATACATAGAAATTAAACAATGCCCTGCTAAGTAGCCATTGGATCAAAGAAGAAATCATTAGGACAATTAGGAAATATCTGAAGAAAAATTAAAATGAAAACATGAGTTTCTGACACTTCAAAGGATACAGCAAAGGCCATGTCTAATTGGAAATGTAGAAAAACTCTTTTAAAAACGAAAACAAATGTCAGAATCACCTACACTCTCATCTTAAGGCATACAAAAACCAAGAGTAGACTAAGCAAAAGGTGAGTAGAAAGAAGGAAATAAGATTAGAGTGGAACAGAGAATAGAGAGAGAGAAATCATAAAACCAAAAGTGGAGATTTGGGGGAAAACATCAACTTGCTCAACCTCTAGTCAACAAATTTTTTAAAAAGAAAGAGACTTAAAAATTGAAACTATGAATTCTACAAATTAAAAAGGAGACAGACTTCACATCAAAAAACAGGATTACAGGAGACAGCAAAGAACAATTTTAAGCTAACAAACTGAGATGAAACAGATACACTACGAAATCTAACTCAAGAAAATATGGAAAATCTGACTAGACTTCTAACAAGTTTAGAGATTGTTGTGGTTCGGATCTGGAGCGGCCCCCCAAAGTCTCACGTATTTTAATGGAACCATGTGATGTGGGTGGATTAGGGTCTGGTCTGGACGGGTGGATTGCAGTTAAACTAGGATTAACGGTGTGTAGTGGCCACACCTGGATGCAGGAGGGGCTGGTTACTGGGCGGAGACCTGAAAGGATACATAAGCTGCACCTGCCTTCCTGGAGGCGGGGACTAGTCTCAACTGGCCTCAGCTTGGCTTCCTGTTTGTCCAGGGAAGCTGCCTCCACCTCTCTTTGCCATGTCCTTCGATGGTTGCCAGCCGCCCCTGAATGGACTGTGACCTTCGAGACTGTGAGCTAAAATGAACCTCTTTCCTTTCCTGAGTTTGTGGGTGTTGGGTATTGAATCACAGCAATGAAAAAGTAACTAAGACAGAGATTAAAGTAGTAGTTAAAAAGAAAAAAAAACTTCCCACAAAGCAAAGTCCATTGATGAGCTCTACCAAACTTTTAAAGAAGGAGGACCACCAAGCCTTCCTAAAAATCACTCTAAAACAGAAGGACCACTTCCCAAGGTGAGACTCGTACTGGACCCTGCTGTAGTATAGTAGAAGAGACATGCCGTGTCTTTAAGACAAACAGTAGTCACAGGAGTCAGATGCGAGCTGGCCTGGGCATTCCCAGCTTGGCTGAAGTTTCCAGAAACAAAGACCCATTAGTGCAAATGCAGCTCTTATGAACCTTAAATCCAACGCCATTCCGCAAAAAAATAGCTTAGACTCATTTTATGAAAAAAATGCTTGACCACAGACCCCAGGATACTAGTATAAGAAAAGGGAAAACATTTCCCAAACCAAGAATGCCTCCTGACAGGGACCCTCCCCACCAAGCTGTCACCTAATCCTGACAGTTTTCATTCCATGCCACTGACCTACTGCCATTTTTAATCTCATAGGAGCACCGAACCCTAAACTATGACTCATTTTTTATGTGAATTTGACCCTTGGGGACAGATCACCCCGGGGAAGCTGATGATAGCTAAGACCACCCGGAAGCCCCAAACGTGACAACTGTGAACAAGAATGTGATTTGAGCCCATGCGTGCAAAGTACAAAAGGTGACACAACAAGAGAATGATAAGTCAATATCCCTTATGAATGCAGACACAAAATGTTCCCCTCAGAAATTATATTAAAAAAATAGAACTGCTGTATGACTTGGCTCTAGCCTTCCTTGATATACACCCAAAAGAATTAAAGCCAGCGCACTCTAGGGTCACTAACTTGCGTATGTCTACTGAGGCATATTTCACAATAGCCAAGACACAGCACCAGCCTACGTACCCACCAACAGATGAAAGGACACAGATAAGGTATATGTACATTATGGAGTGCTATTCAGCCACGAAAAAGAACAAGATTCTGTCATTTGCAGGAAAATGGATATAAATGAAAAACAACAGGTTAATTGAAACAAACCAGACTCAGACAAGCTTTACATATTTTCCCTAATAGGTGGAATATTAAACAAAAAAGCAAAGCTAATACAACACAGAGGGGATAATATCATTAGACAAGAGAAATGAAACAAAGTGGGCCTGTCAGGAAGGGCCACAGAATGGATTTGATCAAAATATGTTCTGTACCGGGATAAAATGTATTAAATTCAAAAATAAAGTACTAGCCAACTGAATCCAATGCCACAGAAAAAAAGATGAGAGGGTATGACTAAGCTTGATTTATCCTAAGAATGCAAGGTTAGTTTATCACTCAAAAACCGAGCAACGGAACGTAGTCATAGACTATATCACATCCCGAGAAGCAGAAGAAGCACTTCGAGACATCCAGCCCGCTTCTTGTGATAAAAAGAAACCGCCAAATGACAGCGGAAGGAAACAGCCTCAGTGTGGTAGGTAAAGACTCCATGTCTGACGTCACACTGGGAGAGCGAAGCCTGAAACAGCAACGCGACGAAGGTCTCTGCTCTCGCTGCTTCTGTTCAGTGGGGGAAGAACAGAGTCCAGAAACAACTCCTGAGAGTTTTGGTCAGCTGAATGTCAACAAGACTCAAGACAGTCGAGTATGGAAGAAATAACCTCTTTTCTTCTCTTTCCATTTCTTTTGAGACAGGATCTCACTCTACAGTTCTGAACTGGTCCTGAACTCACTAGGGAGCCAAGGCAGGCCCTGAAGACATGGCAATCCTCCTGCCTCAGCCTCTCAAGTGCTGGGATTACAAGTGTGGACCACCACGCCCAGCTTTATGTGGTGCTGGAAAATCGAACTCAAGGCACGTGCTTTACCCTCTGTGCTATTCCTCCAACCCAGAAATAATCTTTTCAATAAATGGTACTGGAACAAGGAGATAGCCACGTGCAAAACAATGAAGCTGCAACCCTACCTAGCACCCACCATGCACCCAAAAATTAATCAGAGTGGATCAAAAAACTAAGTGTGAGAGCGATTATAAATATCTTAAATATCTAATAAAACATTCACATACATCTTCAATCCTGGATTAAGCAATAGTGTTTTTTACCTATGACACTAAAAGCACAACCCACCAAATAAAAAGTAGACATATTAGACTTCATCAAAATTCTAAATTTGAGAGAAACTGTTGAGAATATGTGTCTAGGGTCCATAATATGTAAACAGCCATTACAATCCATCAATAAAATGTCAACCAAATTTTAAAATGTGCAATGGCTGAGGGATTGTTCAGTGGCACAGCCCATGCTTCATATGCATGACGCCTTGAGTTTAATCTCCAGAATTAAGTTAAAATATTAAAACAGGCAAAAGGTTTGAACAGACACACAAAGAAGATATACAAGATAACTCTACTCAACATCATTAGTTATTAGCACAATGCAAATCAAAATCACAACAAGATAGCACTTCACAACCAAGAAGGCAGTTATAACTTCCAAATATGGAAGCTATGACCAAAAAAATGACAATGACAATCACGGGGAAATTAGAATGCTTAGACATCTGGTGGGGACAGAAAATGGGAAGGCTACTTCAGAAAACAGTCTGGCAGTTTCTCAAAAGTTAAACATAGTTATTTTAGGACCCGATCATTCCAACGATAGATGCATACTCTAACAAATAAAAAATGCTTGTATCAAAAGGTGTATACGAGTTCTGTGGCAGAACTACTCACAACAGGTCAGAATGTCAGAAAGCTGATGAAAGGACGAGCGAAATATACCACACAGGTAATGGGATATTACTCAGCCATAAAGAAGGATGCAGTTATGATGCATGCTAATCCTATGGGTGAATTCTGAAAAGACTGTACTAAGTAAATGAAACAAAAGGCCATCTATTGTATGTTATGTTTCTATTAAATGTCAAGAATAGGCAAATCCAGAGACAGAAGACATGTTTGTAGTTTCCACCTCCTGGAGGAAGAGAAAACTGGGAAACAACCACCAACGGGTCCAAGGTTCCTTCAGAGTAATGAACGTATTTGGAAGCTAGATAGTGGTCATGGTCCCAAAACCTTCTGAATACACTAAAAACAAGCAAATTGTACATTTAAATGGTGGACTTTATAATACATCAATTATATCTTAACAAAACAGCTCATGCATTTTGGCAAAAAAGATACAATGTATAAGAGACTGTAAAATTATTAATATGACTGTAATTCCATAGTTAAGGGGTTAATTTCCCTGCACAGAGATTACAATTTGACAAAAGGACTAAGTCACAATAGAGAGAATTATATCAAAATACAATTCATAGAAGGGCATATGCAAATGGCACCAAATATGTTCCATTTACTGCCAGTCATAGAAATCCAAATTAAAATAACAATGAGAGATCTGTTTGCATCCACCAGACTGGCAAAAATCAAGAAGAACTGTCACATCGACTGTCGGCAGGGACAGGAGGATCAGGAGTGAGAGCTCTCATAATAGCCTGGTCAGGACAGTGATGGAGTTAACAGTATTCAGAGAGCCAGCGAGCAACCGCTTCTAGTGTCCAAGGTGCGTCCTATATCCCATAATTTAGGCATCTTGCGCCTGTGACTCTATCTTCTATAAATAAATTTATAGCAGAGACAAAAGCACCCATGCATGCTTGTCAAATTGGTTGGTGATATTCACAGTGGTGCCCAGAACTGACTACTGTGGTCCATTCACACCGGAGCAAACTACATAAGCATAAAAAAGATGTATTAGGAAACCACTAGAAGAAAACTTCTGCTGGAGAGGTGATAGTTTCTCAGAACCAATGGGGAAAACTTTTCAAAGTACGCATCTCTCCCACTCTCCCTGATAGGCCATCGATTGTGGCACAGTGAACTTAAAAAAAGAGAGAGAGCAACATTAGGCCAGATCCATATACTATCTCCACTTTATCGACTAGGGAACTAAGGCCCAGAGAGATGGAGTGATATTCCTAGGACCGTGCAACTCTAGAGCACGTGGAGACTTCACCCACGTTCCATCTTTTTCATAGAATTTGTCAAAGACATGCCTTTTACACTCAGAGAAACCTGAGAGTCTGACGTCCGCCACTTGTTCTTATTCTGCAAACACAATTACTGAGCTTTTAATTCGTGCCAGGCTCTATTTATAAGCACTGGAAGGAGGCTGGCAGGGAGATGTGCAAATACAGAGGTGAGCCAAGCAGGGCAGCCGCTTCTGGTAACCTCACTGGGAGAGGGGGAGGCAGGTCAGTCACGAGAGGCATTTATAATCAACGGGATGTCACCTGTACAGACTGGCAGAACGTGGAACTTATTGTAGCTGGGAACACCTGTGAGGTCTCCCAGGGAGCAGGTGTTTAAGACCTCCTTCAAGTGAACGGATCTACGTAATCCCATCTGCTTGTAAGTCCAGCAGTCCTGCACCTCCCTCTCAATTCCTAACGCCCCCTTCCCTGGGACCTGAATTTCCATCATATCTTGGACACAACCCAAAGTAAAGCATTTCCCGTGATTTCTGACTCTGGAGGCCAGGGGGAATGTGGCAGCAGGGCCCTTCCAGGCTTCCCAGCCTCAGGCACGCAAAACACCAACATGAGCAAACACATAAAGCCAGCGGGTCTTCATTGTGTTACAAGGAATGGAATCTCAGAGGACAGCAGAGGGCCTCATGGGGAGGAAGAAAGGCAGAGCATTCCGAACAGAAGGAGCGTTGAGTAGGGGCAGGAATCCAGAAAATTCAAAATACTCCAGGAAGGGGTTGGGGCTGCGGCTCAGCAGTTAAAGCGCAAGGCCCTGGGCTCGATTTCCTGGTCCTAGTGGTGCACACCTGTAATCTCAGAAAGCTGAGGCAGGAGAATTGCTGTGTGTTCAAGGTCAGCCTGAGCTACGCAGTGAGTTCAAAACCAGTCTGGACGACAGAGTGAGACCCTGTCTCAAAACGACACCAAAAAAATAACTCTGGGAAGGGAACATTCCTGATTTTGAAGCAGAAAGAAAGGGGGGAGGGGGGGGCTGGAGGGCAGGATGCAGTGGTGCCTCTTGGGAGCTAAGTGACTCATTGCAAGATCAAAAGGCGGAAAAAAAAGACAATTTCTGACGGTTTCATCACGACTCTCCAGTGGTTATCTCACCTGGCCGGAACTTCATGAAGCACTTGAAGGACGCCTGTGAGCCGAATTATCGCAGACACTTGGGGAGAGGAGCCCGCATCTAGCAGGGCCCCTCGCCTATCTCTTCAAAGGAGAGCGGAACCCAGGGCGGGAGAGAGGCACCCGGAGTGCAGGGAGGCGGGAGGGAGCCGCCTCGCCAAACCTGCTGCGAAGCTCCTGCCTTTAGGGCCCAGGAGCACCTGCGCCTTCCCTCCCTCTGTGCTTTCAACCTATAAAAGCTGCCTCTTTGATCTAAAAGGGGAAAACGGCTTGGGCCTCCAGGTGGATGCTGTTTGCTAAATTTCAGAGCTGCCGCACAGCCCGGCCACGGCCACGAGCTGAGAACAAGCACTCAGGAGGCAGCTGCCGGAATAGGGCCACCCGCGTGACCTGCCCGAGCCACGGAGCATCTCTGTGAAGTAGTCCGGTGCCACTTTCCTCCCGAAGGGGAGACAAAGGAGGTCATACAAGGCAGGTCTCTTCATCAGGTCCTTGTTATAAGGCTCACCCAGCCCCAGCCCCAGCGGCAGACCACCGCGTGCAGCTTCCTGCAGCCATGGGGAGACACGGCTGCTGCCCCTAGCGGTGTGCGCTCACATGGCCCTGGGAGGGGACCTTCTGGTGCTGGCCTAGGGTGGCCTTAGCTGTCACCCTCACGTTCTCCGAATGGTGATTCCGTAGGGCAGCTGGGAATGGAAACACCCCCGCCCTTTTCTAACCTCTGCTCAGCCCACTGGACAAAACAAACCCCACGGTCAAGCCCAGCTCCACAGTGGGATGCTATCAGAGTTACGACGGTAAAAGGTGGGACTTCCAGGTGTGACAAGGCGTGGACAATTTTGGCCACCTGCCACAGCTTCTATAAAAGCCATGCAAATAAATGTAAGGTAACATTACCACCCAAAGGCGATTAGATCCATGTATACGCTTATTGAACTGATTTACACGGGCATTGGCCTGTCTCAGACCTGATTACTTTCACAGGTGTTTTCCATCACCCTGTAGCTTTTCATAGCTAGAATGAAAGTCCATTTAAAAACTTTCTGGAAATGTTTCCTGGACAGCTGACACCCTGCCTTTTCCCATATGATATCACTGTGTGTGCATGTGGGGGCGGGAGCTGGGTGGTGATTTTCCCTTCCCGTTTAGCTCAAGTCATCAGTGATAACTTTAACTTGGCAGCTCCATCAGGGCTCTTTCTAAATGTGCTGACATTTCAATTAAATGTCAATGGCATCATTCTGTTTACCAGCTGGAAGATTTGTAACGGGCACTGTTGGTAGTGCCAGAGACTAGAGATTTCCATTTGGTGAAACGCCAGCCAATGGCTTTGGACCCTGCCACTCCTGAGGGTTCTTTGCATGTGAGTTTGACAGCTAGATTGACTCTTCGAGATTCCTCTGGTGCTCTTGCTCAGGAACTTTCAAATTGTTCCCTGAGCCCTAATGAGGTGTTTTCAGAGCTCAGGTTTTTAAGATTATTTTTGCTTGTTTTTGTTTAGAATTTGAAATAACATTTCTCCTGTCTTCTCAGCTTAATCAAAGAATAGTCTTAGCTTGATGGGCAGGTAATCTAACAGTTTCCATGTATAGCTATGTGTGTGTGTTTGTGTATCTGTGTATGCCCACATAAGTTTTTAGGTGACAGAGGTAAAACAAGGTAGTTATTCAGATCATAGATATATGGTGCTAGGCTGACAAGGCTTGAGCCCCTGTCATGCCATGCCCTGTATTGCTGTGTGATTTTGGGCCACTCACCTAGGTCTCTAGAGTTTTATTTCTTTACCTGGGAATAAAACCTCATAGCAGACTCAGGCTTCAGTGGGTTAACATCTTTGAAACTCTAATGGCAGGGCTGAAAAGTTATTGTCATTATCGATACAGTCTAACCAAATTAAAATGTAGATATGTCAGATGCTGAAGTTGATATCAAAAAATGCAACTGTCATCCATGGTCCCTGACTTAATCATTTTATTAATATGTGATAATCAGGCATATTTGTGGGGTGGCTGTGATATTTCAATCCATATAGACAGATGTACTGATCAGATCAAAGTAATTAGCTTTCCCACCTCCTTGTCATTATTTTGTGTTTGGATTCTTCAAACTTCTCTTTTCTGGTTCATAGAATAGTTGTGAAATATATCCGCCCCCAGCTCACAGAATGCAAGGACTTGTTCCCCCTGCGCCAGTTGCCCGACCTCCTTGTGTACCTCTTACACTCTCCATTCCTAACTTCATCTTTCACATTAAAACAACTTCATTATTGTCACTTATTCGCTTTGTAAAATTTTCTATGAGAAAAAAAATTTAAATATTTGCAGGGTAACGATGGCTACCCCACAAAAGTAGCCACCATTTGTCTCTTTAGTATGGATTGGGTTCTATGTAAGATTTTATTTGAGGGAAAATTATTCAGTTGCTCAGAAACTTTGCAAACCACTGATCTAGACCATTTTATATGACTCTGAGTTAAGGGCTTTGAGAGCAATCCCACATACACAGCTCCTAATCTGTCCCAAATCATAGGGCCCTGGAGGACAAATTCTAGGCTGAGTGTTTAAGCACAGAACTGAAGTCACTCACCAGTGATGTCTACAAGTGCCTTCAGCTGAACCAAACAATCATAACAGAATTTGGTGGCAATAATTTCTTCCTATGGAAATGCTAACTATCCTTCTCCTTGACCAAGGCTGGGAATGGCCTTGTGAATAGTTGCTCAAGGACGAGAAACCCCATATATTTAATATGGCTACCCTCATCATCGCTGCTGGGCCAGATGTAATATTCTGCTTCCACAGACGCTAGATACAGAAGAATTCAGGGAAGGCCATGGCAAGCCGCCGATTCCATTCCTGCCGTTCTGTGGACTGAAGTGCTGCAGATCAGAATGTTGCAAGTTTAGGTCACCAAGCCAAAACAGAGCAATGCTCTGTGCCTGCCCCCTCATCTCCCAGCTGTCATGAGGAAGCTGTGATCCTCTCTACTTGCAAGAAATCACTACATGGTGCTGCTCGCTCACCCAAGGAGCACTAAGGAGACCTAACGGAGAGGACTCAGCCAGCAGCCAGTTATGCTCAACACAAATCCCTACAGTGCACAGAATCTTCCAATTTCACAGATGGGATCAGCGAAGTCCTAGGGACGCAGCCAAGTTTGGAATGAGTGGTTTCTGTTTCCAAGTTCATTGTGATTTCACTCTACAATCAAGGACTAATTTCAAGAGGAGCTGGAAATTATTGGACATTTAACATCATAGATTAATGCAAAGTTTGGTTAATCTACATTGTTATTATTTTGTTCAAGACATCTCAAGGAAACAGAACGATTCTCCAGTGATTGCCATTGTGGGAAGGCAACTGCTCCCATAGCAGAGGGCCTACTTCTGTTTTCATGACTTTGTCCTCATTTACAGAAGTGTTTTGCTCCTACAATTTATGCACGGTTGACCATGAAGGTTGCCTTAACTATTCATGTAATGTATATTGCTGCAATAAATATCTTTGTGTTTAAAGATAAAATATTTTCGTCTGTCTATAGGAACCTAATTTGATTGCATACTTTTCTTCATGGCAAGGGAGAAAAAGCTCAATTCTGAAAATGTAAAAGAACACAGACATTGAACTTCTCCACTACTTCAAATGAGAGTTGTGAGGGACAGAAGGTTCAGGAATAGTCTCACTTGTGGAAGGACAATTGGAAAATAACGTGTGAAGACATTCATAATCTTTCCTGGGAAATAGGGTACTGCTCAAGAGGAAAGGGGGGTGATATGTGTGGGGCTATCAATCTGGGGTCAAAGGACAAAGCTGGACCCACCAACAGTTGGTCCAAGCTGGGGGAGGCACTACCTGTTTTACCATCATCATCATCATCATCATCATCATCATCATCATCATCATAATTTTGCACACAGGAGATGTCCATGGTTCCATGCCCCTGCTTCTCCATTGTCCCATGGTTCTATTAAATGTCTGAAAGAATGAGGACCTAGACATTAAATTGCTGGTTAATAGATTAATGGTTTCATCTACTTTTTATTAAAAAAATTCTCTCTTGGAAAGAACCCAAAGGAAAATAATAGTTATTAAAGATCCAAACATTTCACAGAGAGAAAAAAAAATGATGCTGTCCAGAAAGGTTTTCTTTAAAGTGCATTTAGTTCACATTACTCTGTGCTATTCAGGCCTTACAGGTCAGTTTTTCCCTGTTCCCAGGGGAGGAATGGACTGACATGAGAAATACACCTTGAAATTCTTAGATGATAAAAAAGGATTAAAAATCAATAGTCTTTCTGCTTCAACTCCTTCAATTTTGTTTTCATCCCCTTCTGTAGAAAGAAGCGCATCTCCTGAAGAATGAGCAGTGCATCTGGGGGGATCTGATGTGTTTTGCCAAGGGACAGAGGACAGTGTCTCCAAGTGCCACTGCTGACTCAAATTTCCCCTGCACTGAGGTTTGGCAGAGGTTGTGGCGCTGGGCCTTGGAGAAAAGAAACTGCTAGAACCGTCCTGGCACAACATTGGAAGAATTCAGCTCTGAGTCCCACAAGGCACATCCCAAGTGTTCAACAACCACATGTGGCTGATGGCTACTGTATTGAACAGAGCAGGTACAGAACATTTTTATCACCACAGGAAGCACTGCAGAACAGTGCTGGCCTAGGTACCAACGTGCAGATCCACAATCTGAGCACAGGGAGATACTGGAGATTGTCTAGTCTTGCCCCCAGTTCAGACTGGGGAGTCAACGACCCGAGGTTGAGGCCCAGCTCCACCATAACTCCTATATACCTTGTCTATCAATTTAAAAAAACCACAAACTTTGATGACCTCATCTCCAAAAATGGGCCTCATCACTCAGTAGTCTGTCTGCTATTTTTAAGTGTCTATTAAGCTAGGCTTTGTGAACAACAAGTTCTGCCAGATTTCTACCAGCACTCCTCAGTGCTGACAAAACACATTGGTGTGTCACAATGCCCCCAGCAAGAACCACCCGGATAATGTGCTTGGAGTGCCTTCCATGGCCTGGCATCAAAAAGGTGCTTAGTATGCTAACGGTGCTGTCAGAAGCCACTGAGGATAAAGAACTCCTTTCAAATTCACTCTTCACACTTTGCTGGTCTTTTACACACCATTACAAATGCCAAAAATGCCTTAGTCAGATAGGGAGACAGAAACTGGGGTGTAGGCAAAAAGATAGAAGTGCACCCGTAGATGTGGCCCTCCCTGCCCTCTCAGCCCTGCCCAGCAAGGAGGAACCAACTTCTGAAACCAATGGAGAGAAGCAGCCTCAGGGCTCCCACCCTGGTTGGGAGAACATGGGGTTACTTTTCGGGAGGAAGAAGCTATGGCCTCTCAGTGCCACAGTGTCTTAGGAGCTCCAGCATCTGCTACTCATGAGAATCAGGTAAGGAGGTTGATGGAGTAGGCGAGGCCCCAACAGGATTAGAGAGGCACTCAAGCTCAGAGTCCTTGGTACGCAGGCTTCCTGCAGAGGTCAGCACCCCCATGAGGAGCATGCCTCAGAGCTGGCACCCATCTACCCCTTCTTGTCTATCAACTAAGGATCACAAACTCAGATGTCTGTATGCTCTGGTATATGCCCATGTGAGGATGCCTCAGCCCTGCAGCTCTGTGACTCCAGGGCAGGGTTCTGGAGTAGAGCAGAGACCAAATTTCTACGTCAGCCCTTTCATCAACTCAGCTGCGTGACCTTGGGTACAGTGACCTCTTGGGTTCACGCATCTGTAACATGACCGTGATCCCTTTCTTTGTGGATGTGTTTTAATGAGTATTAACATTTCAAAAGTATAAAAGAAAGTGTTTATACAACTTAAGGTGTAAGCAGAGAAAATTAGTATTTTGTCCCTAGAAGTACGACCCGAGAGACTAGCAGATATTTGGGAGAATTGCCTGTGCAAGGAATTGTCCTTTCAGACCATGGAGAGGGATCACGGATGTCAAGTCATTCCTCTATCCTTAAAACTAGGCTTACCCTAACACCTCAGGTTTCTCTCCAGGCCGGCAATGATCACAGACTCTTAAGAAAATCAGGTCCCAAAATTCACCTGCCACCAAGCCCTATGATACCATTTCTGCACAGAGGTCACATAGCCTGTGCTTGGACATTGCCAGTGAGTCCAGCCATTGCATCCCAAGCCTGCCCGTTCTCTCCTTGGGCAGCCCTAGCTGCTACAGCAGAGGAAGAATGGGGTCCTGCCTGAGTCCTGTCATGAACTGATTGCTCCTGACTGCTAGGAAGAGGAAGGAGGACTCCGAAGCTGTCCAGGATCAGTGATAACGAGTGACGGGTTAAGTCATTTTGTCTTCCTTCTGTATCCAAGGCAGCAGCCATTGTCACAGCATTTCCACCCTTCAGCGCGAGATGCTCTGGCTTCTAGGAGTCGTATCTGCTCCTGAGTGGTCCTTGTTTTTCCTGATAGCAAACACTGTTAGTAGTCAGCTATCAGTCCAACTCTGTCCTTCCAGGCAGAGCCCAGGGCTGCCCACACTGCGCTTGTGCCTGTTCCTCCATCGCTTAGCGAAGCTGCCCTGTGTGCTGCCTCAGGGTGGGTCAGTCTTATCCAACCAGGATAATCTCGTCCTTCTACCACAAGGATCTGTGCAGAATGGGCATGTGACCAGTGGCAGCCAGTGAGCTGTGACTGGAGGGATTTTAGCTGTGGACTTCTAGGAACTTTCTTGATTCTTCTGAGGCATCTGGGAAGACAGTTCTTACTTTCCTACTGGAAGCAAATAGGAGTAGCTCTTGTTGCTACGGGGTTCATCATACACATGGTAGGATAACCAGGATCAGAGAAGGCTGAGCCTGTAGGTGGCAGAGTGGAGCAACAGGAAGAACTTGTGATGTGGACCATGTCACCGAGCCCCTGAATCAACTCTCTACCTCTGGACTGTTTCACAGACCATTTTTGCAAGCTGGTTAAAGTAGGTTCCCTGCTGTCTATACTAAGTCACTCTTGCATCTTGGGCTGTGTAGATAGGGCAAGTATAAAATCTCAAAATGTAGAGAAATGGCCAACCTCTGGTGCCTGGCCTTCTCTTCCCCAGATCCAACTTCTTTTGTTCTTGTCAGTAGTCCTCAGGTGAAATGGCTGGGAGTTACACAGTGCACTGGGGGCTCTTTTCTGAGTTGGCTCAGATTTATTTTAAGTAATTCTACATCCCAAGAATAGCTTCTGTTTTCCATATCTAAACATCAGAGGATGCCAGGAAACAGAAAAGTTGACACAAGTGGGGTCCTGTGCCCCCTTCCCCGTCCCCTGCATGGCTCCGGTGCTACTGGTGGTCACAACGGGTTTCTCTTCCCTCAGCCATAGCTGAGCTGCCTCTCTTCTCCAGCTTCTGGGAAAATAACTCATGTTCTCGTCACTGTGCGTCACAGATAGAGAGTTTTCAGTAGGGTTCAATGTAATTGCTACCATCTATCACTTTAATAGCCGAATGAAGGTGAGATGTAATTAGAAAAGGTGTCAGTGGAATATGGAGTTTGTTTTACAATTATCTATACAGCCAGGGGGACCAGCAGCACAGAACGTTGCCTTTTAAAGGCCTGAGAAACATGTGGTATAAATGCACATCGTTGGATGAGTTAAAGGAACCATTGTCAAATCCTACCGCATTTTAATTCCTTGCACTACGTCCACAGGTTTGTTTGCATTGAGCATTAGGTGAGCTCTTAATAAAATTGCATAAAATTTGAGCTCTTATAAATCAAATCCTCGTTTCCTACTGCCTTCCAGGAACACTGCAGAGCTATTTCTCTCACTCGACATCTCCTGAGTATCTTGGCTGCCCCCTTCTCTGATGAGCTGTTGATGATTTCTAAACAAACATTGTAATCCTCCTTGGGTCGCTGCTGAAAGGAAAGTTTTGGCAGCGTACCATCCTTTTTTTTAATTCTTCTGCAAATGAGGAATTTATTCTTCGGGTTTTGTTTTGCTTCTAATTGTAGTAAAATATACTTAATGTGAAATTTACCATCGGACCCATGATAAATATAAGTTTTAATAGCATTAACCATATTCACAAAGTTGGTTACACATCACCACTGTCTGTTTCCAGAAGCTTCCATTAGTCTAAATGGAAACCATTTAATATTAATCCATTTAATATTAACTCCTATTTTTCCTCCCTCCGTCCTTGCCACCCCCTTATACTACTTTCTGCCTCTGAATTTGACAACTCCAGGGTGGGAGTTTCCACACTGCTTCACGTCACATGAGCTTTCCAGCATTTGCCATTTCGTGTCTGAAGTTTTTCATTTAGAATAATGTTATCCAAATTCATCCAGGCTGCTGAATACATCAAAATTACCTCTTTTTCAATGCTGAATAATATTCTATCGTATGTATATGACATGTCCTGTTTGTCTACCCATTCTTGAGTAGATATTTGGATTGCTTCTACATTTTGACTACCATGAGTAATGCTAGTTTGATTATGAATGTGCACGTCTCTATCCGAGTCCCTGCTTTTAATACCTCTCTGTTTAACTTCTGAAAAAAATCTTAAGCCATTTTCCATAGGAGCTATTCTATTTTTACCAGCAACGCATGAAATTTCTTTCTCCATCTCTCACAAACATACATTATTTCCTTTCCTTTAAAAAAAAACATAATTGACATTTCAGTGGGTGTGAAATTATAGCTATTTTGGTTTTGATTCGCATTTCCTCCCGGGTTTTACATGCCTGGGGCCCTCAGGTGGAGCTTAACTCTCCTAGAAGCCTCCAGCAGTAAAGCTTCTAGGAGCAGCGTGACTGATAAATGGAAACCCTGAGCCTCTGCCATTGAGAACATGAGCCAGGGTGAGCCAAGGTCAAAACACAAGATTATGCTCTGGTTGAGATCGGAGGAGGCCTGTGGAATTGGGAACCAACAGATGTTGCTTATCATTTTCTAATCTTGGCTCAGTCATTCAAACTCTCCAGATTTCAAGTTTGTTTTTTGTTTTCTCTCTCTCTCTGTAAAACGGGAAGTGCTCTACTCAGAATTGCTAAGGGACATTCACTGATGTGATTACCCAGAAGCACCTAGCATGGTTGGTTAAGCACACATCAGCCCCTCACTAAACAAGATCCAACTGCAGAACGGCTCCAGGTTGCCCCCGGGCTTCCATCAGGTTCAGTGTTCAAGTGTGAGCCTTCTAGGCCTCAGGAGGGGACACAGACTCAATCATAGGTTCCCTATAATTCCCAGTAGCCTCACACATCCTCAGCCGTGTAGGACTGCCTAGTAATTATGACTGATGACTTAAACTGTAGCTTTCAATCTGAGACCCAAGGAGGTAAAATGACCAAAAGAAAGCCAGACTATGAGTCGGTGAGACGAGATACTGCGGTTTGGATGTGGAACGTCCGCCAAAAGCTTCATGTACTTAGACGTAGGGGTCTAGCTGCGCTACTGTGTGTTACTGAGAGGTAGGGCAGATGCTTGGGGTTGGAATTGGAAAGATTGTGTCAATTTGTGCAGACTTGGGATGGGTGGCTCACAGCAGAGCTTTCAGGTGTTTGTGGGCTAGGAAGAGAGGGGCGACCCACCCTCGACCTGATGGACCCCACTAGCAACTTGAACTGAATAAAGGAAGGAAGAGGAAACACTGTTGCAACTTCTTCCTGGGAAAGCTCCGACCTTGCCTGAGCCTTCAGATGCAGACTGACTTAGCTCCTACCTCACCTGCACCGGGGTGAGCAGCTGTCCTGCCTCTGCCTCTTGCTTCTGCTGCTGCCTGCTGCCCATGAACTGGAGCTAAATAAATCCTTCCTCCCTTAAATTGTGGCTGTCGGGTATTTTTTTCTTAGCAGCAGATAAGTAACTAAGACATGAGGGGAGACCATGCAGAGCTCATGCTTCCTTTTAAAACTAAATTCATTAATTTCTTTATTTGTTCGTTAGAGGATTCAACCCGGAGCCTTCCCAGTCCTTTTGTAACTTTTATTTTGAGACAGGCTCTTGTTAAGTCACAGAATTACCCAGGCTGGGCTCAGTCTTGCCATCTTCCTGCCTCGGGCCCCTGGAATGTTGGGACAACCCGCCTACTCCACCATGCCCAGGTAAGAGCACACAGTCCTAGTGACATCAATGGGAAGCCCTCGACCTGAAGAGCAGCAGCTGTGACACACTTGTGTTAAGTTGCACTGTGGTCGACACAGCGTTTTCTCAGACACCTGTTCATCTTCCAAGGATGCTGTTAGAAAGGAATCCTTACTGTTTCCATTTGCAGATCAACACACCAAGACTCAGGGAAGTTTAGGGACTTGCTTGAGGTCCAAATCCAGGAATTGGCAGGCCCTGGCCTTGAACCAGGGCCTTCTGAAGTCCTGTCCTGGGCTCCCTGGGTGTTCAATCTGAGTTTATTGACTCAATCCCATCCCAGATTCTGGACCAATAATAGGAAAGCAAGCCACAGAAACCAAGGGCCACAGAAGCCTTTTCTTTTACTCCCAACCCCGACACCCGGCACTTGGCCATCCAGGTAGTCTGCTGTGGGGCCTGTTTCATTAATGGGGGGAGTTGTACGCAGTGAAAAGGAGGATTCTCCTTGGTTCTGCATCTTCCATCCTTCTCCCCACAGTCATTCAACAAACTCGGCAGAACCAAAGTTCAGGCCAGTTTCTCTCCCTCAAATGTGGAGCAACCCCTTTCTCTCACTACCTTCCCTTTCCCTGCCACTCCATCCTACCTGCTACCCCAATACCCCTGCCACTACCACCACCATCTTAGTTTGAATGCAGTTTATCATCACACAGAAAGAAATCTGGAGCAACAGACAGCGGGATGGCTGACCCTTATTTAGAAGATACTGTCAGTGGGAAGAACATTGCCACCAGATAACGATCACGCGCAGCCAGATAAATGCCAGGGTTCATCTCCTGATGGATGTAGTGCGAGAAAAGCGCAATTACTCAACGTGGCTTCGTCGGTTGGCCAGGGAGCTCACCCCGCCAGGGAGCCTGGGCACTGTTTTGAGAACTGAGCCACTGCAGCCCTGTGACTGTGGGAGAGATTATGTCAATTTGAGGTAATCAGGAACCAGCCTGGATTAGGCAGTTAGGCACCCACCTGGATTAGAGTGTGAGTGATCTATGGGCCAGTGAACAAAGGAAGAGCACCCACCCGGATGTGGGGGGCCCAACCTGGAACTTGAACTGTAGACTGAAGAAAGATTGTTTCAGATTTTTCCTCTGGGGAGAGACCAGACTTGATGGGACCTGACTTCCTGTTTGTGATGTTGTGAGGAGCTGCCTCCCCCTCTGCCTCTGCCATGTACTTTGATTGCTGCCAGACACCCCTGAGTGCACAGTGACCTCCTGAAACTGTGAGAGAAAATAAACCTTTCCTCCCCTAAATTTGTGGATGTTAGGTATTGAGTCACAGCAAAAAAAAAGTAACTAAGACAAGCCCAAAGGCAACCTCAGTTTACAATACCTGTGCCCACGCCAGGGGCAGGAGATGCTAATTGAGCCATGGTGACAGAAAGAGGGGTGTCCAGGTTCAATTCCCCATGTGACTCAGGGAGTTTCCTTGATTTGACAGTATCCCAATTTCTCCAGCGTGGCTGTCCTCTGTAACCACAGGCTGTTTTAGGGTTTGGAAAAACACACAAAACTTACACCAGGATGTGACACTTCTGGTGCCAGTATTGTGCTTATCTCAGCTTCCCAGGCTGCCAAGCAATGACAGGAGACTTGGAAAGATCATGGGGTCTGCACGAAGCAGGAGGTGGGAGCTCTGCAAGTGCCAGGACTTTCAGTCACAGCTCTGTTGAAGAAACAATGGCTGAATATTTCCCAGATCCTCTCTTGAGCTTTGGCTGCCCAAAGACTTGCCCACAACCCGGAGCCCATTCTTGTTTTCTGGGCAATGAGTTCAGAGGTGGATGGTTCTAGACTCAAATCCAGGCTAGCTGCGTGATTGCAAACCAGATAATCCTGCTGAGATCGAATTCCCTGGTTTTAGAATCTGAAAGCTCTAACTGCAACTCTACCAACGTTGCAGTGCTGCCATTTCTTCTGAACTGCTCTCTTGTTTGTCGTTTGCCTTTTTCACTCAGAGCCAGAGTAAGACTTAAAACGCAGGTCGAACTACAGCCCTTCACCGCTTCATCCCCGCGGCAGCTTCCTGACTCACAGAGGATACAAACCGAAGTCTGCGGTGGATTGTACGTCCGCCCAGGCTCAGGTCCAGGCCTCCCGCTGCCTGTCTGACCTCATCTCCTACTCAGCTTGTTCTACTCGTCCTCTAGGTTCCAGTCCCAGGCTCAGTGCCCTTGCCAGAACCGCTCCCTCTGCCCGGAACACCTTCTGCCCACAGATTTGATGCCCTTCCCTTCAAATGTTGCTAAATGTTTTCTTTCTTAGCCAAGTATGGTGGTTCACACCTATAATTCCAGCACTCTGGGAGGCGGAGGCGTGAGGATCTCAAGTTCAAACTCAGCCTGAGCAACTTAGAAAGACTTTGTCTCAAAGTTAAAGAAAAAAGAAAAGAAAAAGAAATAAAGGGCAGAGAATATAGCCCAGTTCAAAGGCCTTGAGCTCAGTCCCCAAATACAAACCCCAGTACCACACACACACACACACACACACACACACACACACACACACCCTTATAGGGAAATGGAGTAGGCCCTGAGCCTTCTTGCAGTGTGGCTTGGACCCCTCCCTGCGACCATGGGTCTTCTTGTGGTTAACAGTTATACCGATTTGGCATAGCTGGGCCAGGCTGTCCCCATATTAGTCTTGAGACTTCCCCACCCCACACACACTTAGGTAACTATGTGGCAGAATACAACTTCTGTCTGTATTACTATATAACTCCAGGTTTATCCCTTTCGGAGTGACTTGCGCCCACTGTGTGCTCTACTGTACCTGAACAAAGTATGACTGGACTTCCGAGTGCCGCCCTTTTCTCCCCAGGCTGAGGGAACGCAAAGTTGCACCCTTGGACTCTGGGCTGTGGCCCAACGGTCCTTCTTCAGGAAGCCTACGGTCGGTCATCATCCTGCTAAAACTCGCAAGCTCAAGCCCCCGACCCTCCCCACTCACCTTATGTTCCTGTTTCTCTTTTTCTTCAGCACCCACCACCTTCAGCCAGGCGCAATGCTCACGGCTCTACACCTCATACTACAAGTCCCCACCATGTTTATTGCCCGTCTCTAATCACAAGAACATTTCTCTCCACATCCACAGGGATTTTTCTTTTTTTGATCAATTTTGTCCAATTCTATGTTTACAGAATCTAGAGAATTGCTTGGCACACAAGTTGGAGGCTCACGTTTAAATTACAAAAATATTTCTTGTAGAAAAAAATTAGCAAATAAGAGATCAAAGAAAACAAAAATCACTCATTGCCTGTTATCTGAAGTTAGGCATGCTCAGAATTTGGATGTGTGTCTTCTCAGGCTTTGATTTCTATATGTCAAGTATATATGCCTAATTTTATCTCATAATCTACCAATGCACCATTCAGGTGTGATATTCCTTTCTGTTGAGTCAAGTTTCTAGCTGAAGTCATTGTCTGGCAAGGGATTTGCCAGATTTTTGTTTCAGGCTATGGTGACCTCATAAGCCATAGTGGGACGCTTTCTGTCTTAGTTACTTTTTCATCACTGTGACTCAATACACAATGTCCTCAACTTCAGCCACAAGGTCTTCAGCTAAGGTCCACAACCTTAGCTCACAGTTTCAGAAATTCACAGTCCATTCATGGGAGAGCAAAAAATGGTAGAATCACATGGTAAGGCCACAGCTAGAAGCAGAGCCCGTGCTCTGGAGACAGAGACCCTCACAGCAGCATGGCAGAACAGAGACAAGTCTCAGAGGAAGGGTGGAACCAGCACACAACCCTCCAAGTCAATCCCCAAGCACCCGCCCTTCCAGCCAGGCCCCTCCTCCCAACACTACACAGTATCTGTAGGAAAGTGAGGCTTTTAGGGGACACTCCAGATCCAAACCACCACACATTCTCTCCTCCTCTAATTTGCAGAAACGTTTGTGTCAGGTCAGCATTATAAATTCTTTAGTTGTGATAAAATTCAACAGTGAAAACATTCATTTCTTTTGTGGGAAAGTTTTAGATAAGTTAAATGTCTCTAATAGATGCAGAGTTATTCTGATCTATTTGAGCTTTGTTTTGGTGAGTGATGTCTTTCAAAGGAATTATATATTTCATTGATGATGTCAAGTGTAGTGGCATAATTCATATAAATAATATGTCCTGATTGTCACTTTAATATTTGTGAATTCTAGAGTAAAAACAGAGGTTATTTGTATTTTCCTATATTTTCTCGTTCAGTGTTGCTAGTTATTTATTAACTTTTTATTAACTTTTATTGACTTTTCAAAGAACCAAACTTAGACTTCGTTAGTTTCCTCAGTGGTTTCCTTTATATCTAATTCGTTTCTGTCCAAATCTTTATTTTCTTCTTTCACATACTTAGGGTTTAATTTGCTCATTTTTATGGTACTAGAAACTTAGATAATTAATGTTAAGTCTTTATGATTTTGTAACAGAGCCAACAATAGCAATGAATTACCCTCTTGGAGCTGCTTTAGTGACATCTCACATCTTTTGATATATTGCATTTTTATTTATTATTTTGTTTAAAATATTTTCTAATTGTCTTGTGTGATTCCCCATTGACCCCTTACTTATTTATAAGTGTATTTTAAAATTTCTAAATATTTGAGCCTCTTATAAGTATTTGTGATGAATTTCTAATTTCATGCTGTCAGCAGAAAGCATACTCTGAAAGAATTAAACATTTTGAATTGTAAGACATTACTTTGTTATTTAGCATGTGTTGTTTTAGTGAGTTTTCTATGTGCACTTGAAAATAACACATATATTGAAATTGTTAAGCAAAGTGTTCTATTAATGTCAATTATATCAAAGTAGATGATAACATTACTTATGTCTTCTGTGTTCTTGCTGATTTTTGTCTCATGTCTACCAATTACTAAGGAGTATTTATTGAATTTTCTATTTCTGGATTTTGTTTAATTTTGACACACTGTGTTTTTGCTTCATGTACTTTAAAGTTCTGTAATTAGGTACAAATTATAATTATTTGTAAATATATGTCACATCTATGATTACTATAGCTTTCTGATGAATTAACATTTTTATTATTGTAAGACATAATACTATTTATCCTGTACTCTACTTCGTATAATATTAATTGAAACATTTCAATTTTCTTTGATTATTGCTTTAATGATATAGTTTTTCCTAGACTTTACTTTCCAAGATTCTTTATATTTAAAATGTGTCCCTTACTGGGTGTTGATTTCTGTTCATTCTTTGACTTTCTTTCTCTTAATTGAAATGTTAAGTGATGCAACTTTGATGTGATTATTAATATTGTTTAATACAGATTGCTATTTGATATGCCATTTCTGTTGGCCCAGTTTATTTATTTTCTGTTTCTTCTTTCTGTCTTTTGGTTTAAGTAAATATTCCTATCTTATTTATATTGCTTTATTGAAGTTTAGTCTTTTATCTTTGCATGAATTTTCTGGGAATTAAAATACGAACAACTAACATCACAAAAAACGGGGCAAGTGTTCTGCCATTTTACATAAAATATAAGAACCTTGCAAGAGTAATTATTTTCAGCATCTCCATCTCTAATTGCCACTAGCCTCCTTTGTGATATTATATTCATCTATGTTTATTTATAAGTGTTATACAGATTATGTGAATTTCACTTTGAATTATTTTCATATCTTTTCAAAATCTTACAAAAGCACAAAACTTTATCCACCAGTACACCATGTCTGGCACTGGGTCTTCCTTTCTGTAGAGTCCAGATTCAGTGGAGGCTTTGACCTTCGTGTCTCCTTTGGCATTTCTTGTAGGGAATACTTATTAACAACAAATTTTCTCAATTCCGTTAATCTGAAATTATTTTTGTTTCTCCTTTAGTTCAGCGGCATATTTTGCCAATAGAGATTTAGGTTTGACAAATTTACATTTCTGCATTTTGAAGTTGGTGTGTCCTCTGGCCTCATGATTTCTGCAGAAATGACAGTCTTCATGCGTAATACTGTTTCCCCACATAAAAAATGTGGCACTTTCTTGTGGCTGCCTTCAAAAGTCTGCATTTCAGCAGTTCTACCACGATATGACTAGATACAATTTCTCTTTATTTTCTTTGTATTTAGTAACCCTGAGATTCCCTGAGCTTCATAGATCTGGGAAATATTCAGCCGTTGTTTCTTCAACCATTTTTTTCTGCCTCGTTCTTTCTGTCTCTCACTTTTCACATTCTACTTCTGCATGCTATGTTAGGCTATGTTTCATTGCTTTACATTCCTTATAAAATTCAGAGGTTCTGGTGGAGCGCTCAGGATGCAGGCTGTTATGCTTTGGATGTGGGATGTCCCCAAAATGCCTCATGTGTTTGGCTGTTGGTAGGTGGGGCCGGTTCAGAGGGGGGTTGGCCCAGAAAGGATGGATTACTGGGACAGAATTTGGAAGGTAGCTCTGCTCTGCTTCCCTCACTTGCCTTCTTGTTCACCATGCCGCGAACAGCTGTGTTTCCACCATTGCTGGCCAACCACAAATGGACCGTGACCTTCTGAAACTGTGAGATAAAATAAATCTTTCCTTCCTTAAATTGTGGGTGTTGGAAATTCTGTCACAGCAATAAATAAGTAACTAAGACAGAAGGAAGCCACTTTGGCCTCCATTTGGGTCCTACATCAGAGTCACGTACTTTGTTTCAAAATGAGCTGTTCAGAAACTTGCAGCAAAACAGCCATTAGCAGTCACTTCTTCAGTCAGCTTGACTGTTACATGCCCCACACCCCTGGCCCCGTTACACTGTGGAGACGGCTTGTATCACCAGCCCAAATAAGCGAAGAATACACGGTCCTACCTCCTCTCCAGCATTTCTTCCCATATCCTTGGGTCCGAGCTGTTCCCGATGGCTAACCCTCACTCTTCCTTCAAGAGCAAGGCTGCCCCTTCTCCCACGCATAGGCCTCTCTTGGTCTTGCCTGTTGACTTTCTCGATAGTGTCCTCCAATCTAGTAAGCTCTTATCTTTGCTTTTGCTCTGGCCTTGGAACATTCTTTTATTGACCACATCACAGATTTCTGCAACACATTCTCACATGGCATATCAGTGGCCTCTGTGGGCGCTCTCTCTCTCTTCATTCTGGTGCATGAGCGTCATTGAGGACTACTCCATAGGCAACTTACGGTCCTTAGCCAGCGAGACTCCTTGGTGGGACTCCCACAGGCCTCTGCACAGTGCGTCCAACTGCTGTGAGCCATCATGCTAAAGGGTTCCCTTAGGCCCCTGTAGACAGCCTTACTCCCCTCTCACAACTGAGAGGCCCAGACCAAGGCTACACGCCAGTGGGACCTGAACACAGTAGATAAAGGAGGACTGTCAACACTAGTCCTTAAGATTAAGGGCCACTTTCTTTCCCTCGGGACCCCGTCACTGTCAATGCACCGTACACTTGGCAGCTCATCCAGGGTAACCTGCACATGTTGTGAGGACTCGTCCTTAACTATTTCCTTATTGTCTCTTGATCTTTGGCTGCCATCAGTCTCTGGCTTGGCAATCGCTTGGCTGAACTTCCTGGTCCAGGATACTCACAAGGGACCAGGTTTTTCATCTTTCCAGAATAGTGAGTTCCCCTCTCTTCATGACCTTTAGGTGTACTAGTTCTGTTTGTCAATTAATTTTCTCAGATCAGTTTGGCCTGATCACCTGGAAACAGTGACCCCATCACCACAGTTCACCCCAAGGTGCTCCAGCACCACGGTTCTTCTCGGCCAGGCTTCACTCTCTTGAGTGAGAGGTCCCCTCTCTTTCTCCTCATGCTGGAGCACCTCTCAATTCTGGGGAGGGTGAGAGGATTCTCAGCATCTACAGAAGACTTCTGGGTGAACACTGCACCTTATAACAGCAGGACTCAAGGGTGGGTCTCAAGTCCTCTCTTCCTTCTCGCTTACCTTTGGCTTGTACTCTAAAAATCGGTCCACCTTTGACCTCAAACTCTCAAAAGGGAACATCTCATTTTTCCATGCAACACTATCTAGCCTCAAAATGCTGACCTCTTGATAGTACCCTGAACTATAACATCATCCTTCAGTAAGAATTTTTTTTTTTTTTTTTTTTTTTTTTTTGCTACAATCTTAGAAAGCAGTCTAAAGTCCCTTGCACTCAGACCTTTATGGAGCTGTCACAGAATACCCAATTACATGAAAACTGATACAAACACCTTTTAAAATCCCTTGACTGCCTGTCTTTCTTGACTCCAAATTTTTACTGTGATGTCTGGATGATCCTGTCTTGGCTGCCCTCAGGGCCCAGCTCAGGCCTGTGTCCCTCCTCCACAGATAATCTGCCCTCCACTGCTCCTTCTCTGTGCCCTGCTGTCCTTCCCCCTTTTTTCTCTCTCATTGGCTTAACTCTACAAAGAGTTAAAATTTTAAAAAAAAGTATTACAAGAGATCTCTGTTCTAATTCATCTAAGAATAAAAAGTGCTAACTGGTACGTACTCCTTAGGGAGAATTCTGACGGGTCTATTTATGGTATAAACCTAAAACTATGAGAAAAAAGGACCATTATGTTTCCACATGGCCATTACAACTAAAAGTGTACTCTTACTTAACATAATTGTCTATGCATCCTGTCTGTTTGTCTGCTGTTAATGCATGTTTATAATAACTGGCCTGGGCCTGGGGGACTGGCCACCAAAGCCCCTTCATGGCTGAGAAAGCAGCTGTCTGAACCAATTTTCTGCCTGTTTCTCTATCAATTTGCTTCAGATTTCCCTCCAGATTTCCCCAGCGTCCAACTGTACCCTTCCTGGACCTCAGAAATTGGGGAAATAGTGTTGTTTGTTAGTAAACAATATGATTTAAAGAAAAAGAAAGATTTGAGTAAGATTGCAATGGTCACAATGATCACGAGGTGGCCCCAGGGACCCAGGAGTTAGGAATACCTTGTTTATTAGTAAACAGTATGATTTAAAGAAAGAGAAAGACCCAAGAAAGACTGCCCTGGCTGTGAGGTGGCATCTCTGGTGACAGCAATGGCAGAGGCTGAGCTTCAAGCTCAAGCCCGTGACAAGTGAGTGTTTAAGGGGAAAAAATAAAGGTGGTGGGGGAATAAAACTGTTAAGGGGTTGAGCACTGCCAGGAAAGTTGATATGAAGAAGGAGGTTCCAGGCCACCAGACCAGGCACAAACGAAAGAATAACCCAAGCTAATATGGAGGATAAGTCAGGATAACTTGGAAACTGGACATCAGGCAGGAAGAGTGGCCCTTGGATTCCATGTGGCCTGTGCTGGGCCCTGGCATTGTGGCAGGACTGGGGTAACTCCTATCTCAGGATGCTAAAGGAGGGGGGACAAGTCCTCCTGGCAGCATGTGGGGAGTTGAGAAAGCCCATTGGGGGAACGTCTTGACTGACTGGTAAATTCACTTCTAAATTCTGTGGTTTATGTTAATATTTTTGCCAGATGTGCTTAAAACATTTCTCATGGACAACTCCGGGATAATTCTAAAACTATAATCACACTGTTAAGTCGCTCTTGTATTGCTTTCTGCTTGGATTCAGCTTTGTCACTAAGGCCACGCAAAGGCTTAGAGGCTTGCCAGCTCCAGCCAAAATGGCACATCTTTACTCTGCTTTCTTCGTATTACGATAATTTATTGTTTAGGAAGTCTGTTGTTCCGTCTGTTTTTCTTAATTAAAATGTAAACATCTGGGAACCCTAATTCCCTCTCCTCAACGTCCTCTCGCCAAACAGGAGTCAAAAATCTACAATGCTGGATTCCCTAAAATGATTTAGGGTCCCAACTCTTGAGGTGGGAATGTTGGACAGAAAGTTAGCCATCGCGGGCCTGAAGAAGAAAAAAAAAAACAAAAGAGCACACTTTGCCAAAAATATCAGGGCATAATACATTTATCTATTAGGTCTCAGATCAAAAAATGTTCCTACCTAGCATAATAAAGCCTTAAGGTCACATAGTATGCACAGCTACATTCTATAGCCAGCCAAAATTTCAGTCATTTATTCTTACAATCAGGGAGCTATACAGTCAATATATCTGGTTGCTATAGCCAATGACCCACTGATTTAAAAAAAAAAAGTAACATTTTGAGATCTATCCATAGTACCTGCATTATACTAAGACTTGACCTAAGATTAAAATTTTCTTACCTAAGTTTTTTTAATCATGTAATTAAAGCTCCTGAGGCAATTATATACTGCAAAGAAAACACCATCTAAAAAGAACAAGAAGGTATTTTAAGCAAGTAAGACAGAGATATTCTAAGGGGACTTCTAAGACTGAACGTTGGTAAGCAACAGCACCCCAAAAACAGAATAATGACAGTCATATAGTTCTGGAGAACTGTAGCTCCAGGAGATCCTGTCCACATATAAAAAGAAATGTGAGTAGCCACAGGGCTTCTAAGGAACAGAAACTAACACATAGGACAAAAGTACAAGAAAATATGGTTATAAGGATATTTTTAATTTAAATTATTAAAAAAATACCTAAATCTTGCAATGTTCACCTTAAGAACTGTTTTATGTACAAGGACAATACAAAGCTGGGTATATAATGTTAGCCCAAAAAACAACAATTAAATTGATTACTAGCATACAGTAAGCTTGTCCACCTCTGCTGCCCTCCTGTGATATATGCAAATGACTGTTTTGATACAATAAAAGTTCAAGGTAAGCTGGAGTAACACCCATGGCTTGTAGGCACAGCTGGTCTACTATGCTATAGACTTGGATGTAAGCTTACATTTTGGTTGTTTTTGAGGCAAGGTCTTGCTCTGTAGTCCAGGCTGGTCTTGAACTCACTACGTAGCCCAGTCTGGCCTTGAGCTTTTGGCAATCTCCTGCCTCAGCCTCCTGAGTGCTGGGATTATAGACATGCACCACCACTTACCAGCACTATGTATCATGGCTTTCGCCTGATAATAAACATAACTAAGCCCCTTTTAGGTTCTGCTGTGCTTGATATCTGGAGTGTCCCTCTCAGTGCCTCACAAGTGAAAGTAAGATGAGGAATGCCCTCCCCTCCCTGCTCCACACATTAAAAGTAACTATGGCAATAATATCTGTTTATCCTCTGAAATCATGGGATGGACCCCATCAATCAATGCAGTCTTGCCATTGTACTGAATGTTTACTACCTACAGAAGTATTTACCCAGTGTTCTTGCTGAGTTAACATGGCTGGTTGCGACCGACTCTTCTCTGTATTGTCGTGGGATCTTGTTACTCCATGTACTGCCTAAAGGGACATTAGGGAAGAAGGACACACAAATCTGCAAGGGTGTCCAGACATATAGGGGAAGAGTAAATGTATCATCTCCAAAAAACTGGAACATTTGGCATCACATCCACAAAACACCCCTTTTCCATTTCTAAGACTCTTGCCAAGCCAAGGGGACCCTTGAAGCAGCCGGGACTGAAAGACCTGGGTAAATGTGACCTAAAAGATACTAGGAACTCAGCAAACTCATGCTACCTGTAGGAGCGTCCTTCCTCTCTATATTCTAAGGAGTCCTGGTCATATGATGGAAATAATGACATTTTCTTAAAATATTGATTCCCTTTTAATAAAACTATAAAAATATACCCAAGAAACAAAGGTTATGTTTTACCAAGCCATCTTCTTTTTTTCTACTAATAAGCTTTAAATAACTAGATGTCTTAGTCTTAAATAAAGCCAGAGTTTATTTAAATGTTGGTTTGTTAAATGATTAATTTATAATTCTGGTTAAATAAACAACTATTATGTTATGCTATGGAACAACCTATATACCTGGGTCTATATCTATCTGAGGATTGAGTATGCTACATAAATGTACAAATTTTATAAAACTGAAGATCAGAAGTTTAAAGACAAAGTAATAAGTATTCTATTTTAGACAACATGCATTAAACCTGGATCTTAAACTAAAAAATTATCAAAAAAATTGACATCTCTTCTTATATTCAATATAATGCAATTCTTGCTGTTTAAAATCTAATCTACAGCTACTGTCCTTAACTAAATTAATATTTTACTATTCTGTAAATGGCACACTTGTACATTTGATAGTAAGTCTATGGTCACTAACACCATTTTCTAAGCTTCTAAAAAATTTAAAATTATCTTCTAATTCTTATTAACACTGTTAATCTATATAAGGCCTATCTCAAAAGTAAATAGCTAAGTTGATATATAAAAATTTTCTGTAATATATACAAAACTTCTATAAAATTGAAATGCCATTTATTACTGATTTCTTTCTATGTTCAATACATTTGTGTCCCCAGGTGTCCAAGTTGTCTACCATACCAAGCACAGAAAAAACACCTGGGATACTAGCACCTTCCACAAACCAAAATTGTTTATAATAATAGACTTTTTCAGGTCTATATTTACACGCATCTAGCTGTATTAGATGTGCCCGAACACTGTTCCTTCAACACAGTGTCACTCCGATACTGAAAAAGACTTTATATAGTCGTCTAATGTTCAGCCACAGACTGGTACTTGTTCATGGCCTTGGTAGGACCGGGCCTCCTGGGCAGACGAGCCATGGGTAGGTGAACAGTGACCAAAGCTCTCTCTCCAATAAGCATGCTCTGTTCTAACCTCCCCCCACCCCCAACTCCCCCGCATTAGCCCTTGGGAAAGTGGTCTTCAACTAAACTGATCCTTGGTGTCAAAAATGTTGGGGACCACCACGCTAAGGAATATATCTTTTTGTTTTTTAAAGGAGAGTTCATTGGCCCTGATATAATGTTGTCAGCCATGATTATTATCTTAAAGTGGTATATAAAATAAATAAATTATCTTGTTAATGACTAAACTTCAAAATTCTATCCATGGCTGTTCTACGTCTTTTGTCATCTACTCTGATTCTTCTCTGCGTTTATAATCAGATTAATAGAAAAAGACTCTAATTGAAGGAATTACCACAGCGGTCAGAGCATATGCTGAGCAAGCTCAGGGCCCCCAGAGTTCAATTTCCCAGCACCACATAAACTGGGTATTTTGGACATGCATGTAATCCCAGCCATCAAGAGGTTGAGACAGGAGGATTTCTGTGAATTCAAGGCCAGCCTGGGCTACATAGTGAGGACCAACCTAGATTACAGAGTGAGACCCGGTCTCAGAGAGAGAGAGAGAGAGAGAGAGAGAGAGAGAGAGAGAGAGAGAGAGAGAGAAGGAAAGAGGAAAGACTAATAAATACTACAAACTAAGTTGGTTCTTTCTTTGATTATCTTTGGAAAAAATCAAAATAACAAAAATTTACATCTTGGTTCAAAACTGTTACACAAAGCGAGTTTGTTTTGTTCTCCTGTGTTTTGTTTTGTATTTTCCATTTAGCTTTGTAACTGTTGTCCTACAAAGTAAAACTGCTAACAGAGAGATCTGACTCAATGTTTTAAGATATTGATCATCAGCTACAAAACAGGTCAAAGTAGGTAAATTTGGGCCAGGAAGTATTTCTCCTAAATCCTTGTTGCTTAAATGTGGCTTAAAAAGGCTATGACCCAATTGAATTGTCAAATACTATTGTCCAATGTGAGACCAGATAAGTCCACCAACTAGCACAGCATGTGACAACAGTGGATCACAAAGACAGAACGGAAACATAAGAGAAATCATAAGAGTTGCCAATGTCACAGTGCAGTAATTTGGGTCAGCCCAGCCAAAAGGTAAATGGAACCATGGGGTTCTAAGGAAGAGTTCTTATGCATTGGTGCCCGATAACACTTAGCACTGAGAACTCTGCCAAAATCCTAAGTTTGTCTTGAGTCAATATGTGTGCAATCTAACAGACTTGCCAAAAAAAAAAAAAAATCAGCTTCCATAGACTCAGCCTTATTTAACATGCTAGTGTGTTTTGTCTCCAACACATTATGGTAAATCACATTGCAGACGATGATCCCTATTTTCTTGCTCAATCCTTCCACCCTTTACAGTGGGTCTGCTCAAATTTTTCTCTTAATCCAGCCCCACTAACATCTGATGGCTTAATAAACTCAATCTGGGCCATTCTTTAACCATGTTCAGTCTGAGGCAGCTATTGAGAATAGAAATGTTTCTTGAATGTCAAAGAATTGACTTCGTTGATGTCAAGGGCAGATGTGGAACGCTAAGTAACCAGGGAGCAGCCATTTTGGCCTCCATTCTGCCCTACATCAGAGTTAGATACCCTGCTTCAAAACAGACTGCTGCAGAAACTTCCAACAAATCATCAGGTAACTCCTTCCTGCAGCCAGTGTGACTGTTACGCTGACCCCTAACACTGGCCCATATCTTATCACAGAGACAACATGTGTCACTGGCCTAAAGGAAACGAGAAATACACTAGCCAACTTCCCTGACATTTCTTCTCATGTCTTTGAGTCCAAGCCACTGCCTCCTTCCAGCTCCTGCTTTTCAAAATTTTAAGCACAACACTGCACCTGCTTCCATACACAGGCCTCCCTTTGTCCTGCCTACTGTTTCTCCTGGCAGTGTGCTCTACCTGAGTAAACTCTTTACCTTTACTCTGGTTTTGGTAAATTCTTTTACCAGCATATCACTACCAGCATATTGCACTATAGATCTGTTCATATTTTTCCATCTTTTTCCCTCTGCTCCTTACTATGAGCAATTTCTACAACTCTAACTTCAAGTTTACTAACCCTTATTTGTGTCATCTTCAATCTTCTATTATTCCCAAACCATTATTTTTATTACAATGGTATTCTTTCCATTCTACGCATTCTATTTGGTTTTTTGTTTGTTGGTTGGTCGGGTTTTGTTTTTGTTTTGAGGCAGGGTCTTGCTCTGTAGTTGGGTCTGGTCACTATGAACTCACTATGCAGTCCCTCCTGGCCTTGAACACATAGTAATCCTCCTTTTGCAGCCTCTCAAGTGCTGAGCAGGTCACAGGCATGCACCACCATGCTTGGCTTATGCGTTGTTGGGGAATCGGGCCTGAAGCTTTGTATTTGTTAGGCAAATGCTCTAACTGCTCAGCTGTGGCTCCAGCCCTCTATTCAGTTCTTTCTTAGTAATCTTTTCTCTGCTGAGATTCCATATCTTTTCATTTATTATCTATTTTCTTACAGGTCTTTGTTCAGATTTACAGTAACTTGTTTAAGTCTCTTCCAGCTATTCTAACAACCAGGGTCAGCTTGTATTGACTGTTCTTCCTACTCAGCATATATGACAACTCCTGCAGATGCGTAATACATTTAACTATTGTGGAAATTCTGATTTTTAAAAAAATCTTATTCTTCAGTGCACAGAAGCATTTTCCAGGAGAAAATTAACTTGACTAAACTCAAACTTCAAAGTGTCTTTCTTAATTGGACATCACCTGATTTCCCTTCTGGGCTGCTTATGGCCTCCTCTACATGTGTACAACATTCATGCAATTAAGAATTGGGTCATAATTTATGAGAATATCTATCTATCTATCTATCTACCTATCTATCTATCTATCAACCTATCCATCCATCCATCCATCCATCCATCCATCCATCCATCCTTTGCAGCATTCCCTTATCAAAGATTTCTCTCCTCCACTTCCATCTGTTTTAGCAAGCTTGGAATCTGACCTTCAATTTCTCAGGCTTGTAAGATTGTGGCTTCTTGGTTGAACTGTAGTTTTTCTGTCATAGATCGTAGCCTGAGTGTGGAGGGGAGTGTAAAGCAATATAAATGTGAATCTTACTATCATCGTTCCCCTTTCCCAAGAGTTAATTCTTCTCCAGTTGTTATGTGTTTTAATCACCTTTCAGCATCGTCAAGTGTAGTTATTTGTTTGTTTTTTCTCAGAGTTTATAACTCTACATACAGAATGGTCAATTTAAAATAAGCTACCCTACCATTACTAAAAGCAAACACCTCTGGTGTGTGTCTGCTCATTATCCCTTCTTCCATGTTGTATCCTCCACCCTTTTACTACTTACCTTCCCGGTTCATCTTTTCTCATTAATTTACAAACTATACCAAAAGAGCTCATTTCTACAACTCTTCTGATCATAATCTAATCTAACTGGCTAAGAAAGTATCTTCCACTCCACACTTGAGACATAACATGGAGGATTTCCTAAAGAACATTCACAAGTCAATCAAGAACACACCGTTAGAAGTCACCGCAAGGCACCGTCCCCCTGCACCCTACTGAGCAAACCTCTGTACTGAGAACAGTGTCCCCCCTGCTGGATACAACCATCTCTGCCCATGACCAATCTGTCAAGGCTAGTGTTCTTCCTGCAATGTCCTACCCACTCTTTGAGCCCAGACAGAATTTTACTTATCATGGTATACACAGAGAAGATCACCAACTAAGGAATTAGGCGGCCTGGATTTCAAACTGGGCTCTATCTCATTTTTGTCAATCTACAGGAATCAATTTCTCTAACTTCAAAATAGTCACAATAGTAGAATGTGGAGCTATAGATCAAAGGAAGTGAAAACGCCTACCCCAATGTGCGACATGCAGGAAGAGCTCAACACAGAATGAATCCAAACTTTTTCTTGAGTTCTGACCTAGCCAAAAATGGAGGACAAAGGCAAAGGATTCTTGGCTATACCGTGAAAATGTCCGGTGCTACAGATCACACCATGGGGAGGTACTTGAATGTGTGTGGACGTGGTCGCCCTGCATAGATGGGAAAGGGAAGGAAGTAGGAAGGTCAGGGCTGGATCCCTCTGATCACTGCATTTGCTCTCTCGAGCAATAATAAAGGTACTGCTTAATGGAAATTTACTGCTAAATTTGAAATGGTCTGGCTTGCATAAAACAGAAAACAAATACAGGTGATTTGCTTAACATAAAACTGCTAGTAAAGTGGACCTTGAATTTGATTTCTGGCCTCTGTTACCCATGATGCCAAGAATTTTCACATCAACAAATGCATTAACAGAGAACGTGATTTACAAGAGGAGTTCCATGAATCCTAATATTTGCATCTGAACCAGTGTTTGTTAGCAATGTCTTCTAATGAGCTGCCCTCCCCCCGCAGCTGAGACTGGGCACCGTGAAGGCAATCTTAGGCACAAGGCTACTGCGATTCTCTGTACAAAGACTGTGCTGTCCTGGGTGGGGCTGTCCCCGGGGAGCTGAACAATAATTCCTCAAAGGCTAGAAATCTGGAGCACTGGCTTCTCTGATATTTCTGGCCCAACTGTCTGACTTCCAAGGCACTAGGGAGGCCTTTGTGGGATGAGAAAATCGGAGTGTTGAAAGCTGTCAGAGTCAGAGAAGGTCATGAGCAAAGGAAAAGCAGGGGCGCCGATGGCCAGAGCAACCTGCTGGTGCTCAGGCATCCTAGGACTGGGCTGGTCAGTCCAGGAACGCTGGGTAGTCATTGGTTCCAAATACCAAGCGTCCCTGTTGAGTGAAAAATCAAACAAAACTCCTCTGTGGATCAGTGTGTTCTCAGGCAAAGAAAAAAAGAAAGACAGCTAGAGATGGATTCCCCTAAAACATACCAAGTTCCTCAGGGTATAAAGGAGCTGGTATAGAGCTGAGCACGTGACACACCTGAAAGCTCTGAAGAGTGTGCATTGCTTAGGATAAGCTGATTTAACTCCTGAAAATAAAACATCAAAAACTAACGGATCAGGAAGGGGTGATTCTCTTTCTACAGTAAGGTTCCCCATTGGGTTCCTTTAAGCAGTGAGCACCCCTGCTGCCACTAAAATATTACTTGATTTGCTAAACTTTAATTAGATCTAACTTTTCCAGAACGTGTTGAATGTGAACCTGGCTACTAGGGCAGCTCTAGGTGTGGGGCAGTATGCAGGATCTTGGGCTGGGCACAGGGATATCTGTCAAGGTAAATAAGAATTAGCATGTGGCATGCCTGCCACAATACATGCCAATAATAAATTCTGGGCGAATAAGTCATTGTAGGAAGGGTAAGTTTGTTTTATTATTTAACGACAATCGTGAGGTAAAGTTCTACAAAAAAGAGGAGGGGTCTAGGTGTGCCTTTGGGGATCCTTTATAGTGTCCTTAACTCACAATCCCCGCTTCTACCCTCTGTCTTCTCAACTAGATATACTCTTATTAATAAACTCTTCTGCCCATCAGAGGCTAAATTAGAAAGTTATTCATTCTTCTTGAACACCTTTGAATAATGTTTCAGATATATTTAATACACTGGAGGGAAAGTTACATTTCAAGAGAAGATGAATTTCATGCATAACAGACCTAGGCTAGGAAATTGCTTTTATTTTTTAAAAAATGAATTCTTTCCTATTACATAATTTTGAGTGCACAGGAGATAGAACTACACAGATTCTTCAGATTCTCCCTGTCACATCTTTGAACACTCCTCTACGGTTTCCTGGTGGTTCCACACAACTTACTCCTTTCAGTCTTCCTGTTCTCCATTTCAGTCTCAGTCTGTGTCCCTGCTGTGAACGGAGGGCAGGCCTGGGATTCCTCCCTGGTCCTCCCCTCCTAGGACGCCTTCACTCTCCTCGTGCCCTTGGGCCATACCCTGCGCCTGGGGCTCCCACAGCTCTTCCTTTAGCTCTCATCTCTCCCTGCAGCTCGCTGAGTATCTTCAACTGAAGTCTTATTATTATCTTGAAATACATCTGTGTGAGAAAAGCATTTGCTTTTCCTGCCTGCCACTTCCCCCTCCTCAGTCTAGAGATCCAGTGCCTGTCCCGGCTATTGCTGAGAAGACTCCGAGGCTACCTACCCACTCACCTCGCATGTCAGGTGACACTGAAGCCATACCAGTCGTCCTTGAGCCTTTATCCCCACAAATCAGAGCCTGCCTGCTTGTGTCCATTATCCCTGCCCTAACTCAAACAAACACAGAAACACTGCCAAAGCCACTTGCTGGTCTTCCTGTCTTAAGCCTCTTTCCTCCCCAATCGGTCCTTCAGATTCTGGTCTATTTCAGTGCTGATTTATTTATTTAGAGATAAGGTCTCACTCTGTAGTCCAAGCTGGTCCTGATCTCGCTATGTAGCCCAGGCTGGCCTTGAACTCGTGGCTATCCTCCTGTTTCTCAGACTCTAAAGTGCTAGGATGACAGGTGTGCACCTTCACACAAACTCGGTTAATTTTTCTGTAGTGCTGAGGAACTGAACCCAGGGCCTTGCACATGCTAGGCAAGTGCACTAATTAGGTCTGGTAACAGCATTAGGATGTTAAAAGAACCTTTTCATTAAGAAAACTAACAAACACACACGGCAGCAGAAAAAATATAACACACCTCAATGGACCAATGACCCAGTTCTAACAATTTTAAACTCATGGCCACCCTGACTTTCTCTCTAGTCCACTCATTTTTCCTCTCCCACTTTGAGGTATTTTGAAGCAAATCCCAAAACGAGATATCAGGGTTTAACTGGGCTAGAACGCCAGGGACGCAGCCTGCTTTGAGTCACAGTCTTGGCGCTCAGGGTTGTCTCTTCTCAGCAATTCTATCTGGCCGTTCTACCAAGGACCCAAGGACTTAACCTGTGGCCGGTTGTGGCTCACGACCCTCTGATCCATTGTCATCTCCAAGGACACTACCCTCCTGGGAGCTGAGAAGGAGTGGAGGACCACTATCAGAACCAATAAGCTGCCCTCTGCTGGAGGAAACCAGGACTGCAGCAAAGCTCCTGGTGGGAACATCCCACCTCCGAACTGCTCCATGGGCTTCTCCCCTGTGCACCTAAGGATCCAGCCCTGAGCTGAATGGGGACCCAAGGAGAAGAACAACAAGAAAGAGGGGCCTGGCTGTTTAGGAGCTAAGGCGGAATATATGCTATCTAGGTCCCTAGGAACCCATGGGAAGAACCCGGCAGAGCCCTCAGGGACAGGAAAAAGGTGACCATGCCACAAGCGCCACAGCAAGGGGATATTACTGTATCTGGACTGCTGAAAGACAGAGGTGTCGGGCCAGAAACTGCAGCGAATGGTTCCTTTAGCTAGATCCTCCATGTAGCCTCTTTTTTTGTAATCGAAAATATTTGCAGGGCTTTGGGCTCAAGATACAAATTTGCATATTGCTTTACATAAGTCAGCATATGGAGTTCACTCACCCCTAACACCAAGAAAGGGAAATTAAATTCAATTAGATTAATTAGTGCAACTGATTGCAAATTGTTTTCAGACCTAATATTAAGGGTGCTGCACGCAGGAAATACAGAATAGATTTTTTTTAATTGGGAGAGGAGAGAGGGTGGGCAGGAGGGCTCTTGGACAGCCCAGCTAGGCTCTCCAGCAAGGAGCTGGGGAGAAAGATGGTGATGTTGAAGGTGCGTCTCCTGCACTTCTGCAGGGTGGTTTAACCCCACCTCCCCTTCCCGCCCCCTACTGGGCAGAGACTGATTCACCCAGAGGCAGCGAGGCTGTGTTTAGGGCCTCTCTCTGGCACACATCTTTTTCAATTTTGCATTTGTAATTTTTAAATGAGACCCTCCCCTCCACACATAAATTATCTGAGTTTTAAGTTCCTGAAAAGCTCCATCTGCTGGTTCCGCTCCTATCCCTCCAGCTTTTGTTTTCCGTTTCCCGCTTCTGCTGTTTCATTTCTTTCCTGTCCTGCTTTGTTTCTTAGAATTCAGGGTTGGCGGAAGGGAGGAAAGGTAAGAGAGGTATGTGGGTGGATATGGGGTCAGATGCCGGGCCCTGTTCAGGTTGAGCCCGTCCTGGTAGCAGCCAGGCACACACAGTGGCCTCCAGATTAGACCCAAGGTCAGGAGGTAGGCAGCCCTCTTAGAGCTCAGGGCAATCCTGTGCCCTCTTCCCACCTGTGGGCCTTCCCCTCCCTGGCCTGCTGTGATTGATACAGTTCATGAGGAGGAGGTGTATTTGCCTTCTGTCCCAGCTGGACTTCAGGAATCCCATCAGACAGACCACCTCACTTGGCAGGGGTCTTACTCTTCTACCAGCAGAGTGGCTGACCAGGCCACGAAGCTGCCAGGCCCTGAACACCATGCAGTCGGCCCCCATCTCACTGGGTCCTGGCTTCCCTTCCCCAGTAAGATACGTTCCAGAAACCTCAAAGTGCCTAGGCCGGAGTCATCTCAGTTACGCTTATAAAAAGAGGTTCATCCAACGGCTCTGTTACTGCTTCCTAGGCCTGGGTCCTTGTGGCTAGACACTGGGATGGGGAATGAGTGTGGACTCTCCAGGAAGGCAGAGCCTGGCCCTGGAGCCCCTGCCCTGTTTCCTTCCTTCCTGCTCCTCCCCCTCAGGATACGCAGCAGGGGAGGGCTCAGCAGTAGCCTAGAGACTCTTCCACCTGACTAATTTGTCCACTCACTCAGCAAGAGCACACGGTCTCACATGGGTCAAGCCCGGTACTGATGTGACATGACGCACAGATGAATCACGCAGCCTAGCCTAGCACAGGGGTGAAGACCCGTCCAAAATAGCCAAAATGGAAACGAAATTGGAAAATCTTCCCATAGATGCCCAACCAGGCCTAGATTGTTCACGGGAAGGAAAGGCATATCTGGCTGGACCATCAAGAAAGACTTTGAGAAGGATCCCACACAAGATGGCCGTTCCAGTCAGGGTCAGGTGGGAGCGGGAGAGGTGGGGGAGGGCTCTATATAGGGCAGTCAGAAGCAGTCGCAGGCCAGGGTGGTAGGCATAATCCAGAATGACCCAGGTGTTGGCAGCCATCAGCTAGGTTGGCGCATGCATTAGAGTTTGGGTATGGAAGTGGTTGATGAATTCAGGCGGATTTATGGGCAAGACCAGGAGGAAGGCAGACTAAGAGGAAACGGAAGCAGTTGCCTCAGGCAGGAAGTGGAGGGAGAGCAGCCATATGGGAGGGGAGCCATCAAAGGCCTCTGGTTTCTTTCCACAAAGACTCCTCCTTTCCTTCTTCTCCCAACTGAGCGTGAAGACGGAGGGTAGAAAACTCCAAGCCACTGTCCCACAGGCCCCGCCGAGGTCTCTATGCAGGACACCCAGCCCTTGCTGGAGCCACAGGTTCACCCTCAAACCCCTGGAGCGCCCCACTTGGCCCGCCCCTCAGGGCACCTCGCAGCCAGCGGCTGCTTCTCAGGCAGCGGCACTCTGTGTGCCGATAAGAGCCCTCCTGACATTGCTAAATGGGCTTCTACTTCCAATAAACCCCATGCTGGCGAGGGCCGCGGAGAGGTAATAATCGCTCTTCCTGGCTGGTTCAAACTGCAGTCAGGATTATAAAGATGCATGAATCAGAGATGGCAGCCTGTAACAAAAGTTTTACCTCCAGCTGTTTGTTCATTTTCTAAACAACAACAGAACATTCCCTCCTCCTGCACCCCACCCTCGGATTCTTCTGTGCTCGCGATTCATTATCAGCCGAACAACGCATGGGTCTGAGCCTCCAGGCTTACACAGCAACCTGACGGAGGGAGGGAGGCAGGCCAGCACCGCTGCCTCTGTTACAGGGAGCTGCACCCTGTCCCTGGGGCCCAAACGGAGCAGCTGCTTGCCCTTCCTCTTGGCCCAGCTGGACTGTGTCACCCTTTGGCTCTGAGACAACCTCTCTCCTCCCAGATCTGTGGCCTCATTTAATGAGGTTAGTGCCAAATCATATGTATGCTGAGGAACAGGACTGCAGCCAGGTATCCCAAATCATCTACACGTATCTGTCTTTATACACCTGGGAGCCCATCACAGTGCCTACCTGATGTTGTAGTTCTTCTCAAGTCCTAAGTTAAACCTTTTTTTTTTGTCTTGTTGTATATTAAAATTTGCACAACAGAAAAGTAAACACTGAAAGTGGGCAATTCAGTGGCCCTCAGCACATTCATAACCAGCAGCTCTACCTCTGTACCAGTCAGTTTTCCCTTCTTGTAACACATCCTTGAGATAGATCAACTTACAAAGAGAAAGGGTTTATGGTGGCTCACGGTTCTGGAAGTCTCCAGTCCATCATCCGTTGGCCTCACCGTGTCAGGCCTGTGGTGGCCACAGTGGCGCAGGAACATGGCAAAGGAGGCCTGTTTGCCCCACAGCTGGATAGCAAAAGAGAAAGACACAGGGCGAAGGGTAGCAGCAGTCCCTTCAAGGCATGCACCCAATGACCTAAATTTCTCTCACTAAGCTCTGCTCCTTAAAGTTTCTCCCGCTCCCTAACAGCAGCATGGTCTGGCAACCAAGCCAGCAGCACACGGGCTTTAGGGGGACACTTAAGGTCTAAACTACAGCAATCTTATTCCACGATATTTTCATTTCTAAAAAGCAAATTCCTTACTCATTAAGAAGATCCTCCCCATTTTTCTTTCCCTAGTTCTTAACAACCACCAATTTGCATCTGTCTCCATTGATTTACCAATTAAGATATTTCATATCAATGGAATTGTACAATATGAGACCTCTTGTGGGTAATAAGAAATTAAATGAAAGAATCATTTAACATAATGTTTTCAAGGATCATCTACATTGTAGCATCTATCAACACTTCATTTCTTTTTATGTTTAGATAATACTCCCCGTATGTATATACAATTTATTTATCCACTCACCTGTCGATAGATACTTGAATTTTTTTCCACTTTGGTCTACTGAGAATTGGTGCTGCTATGAATATGTATGCTCTTGTACATAAGTAGGTCTTACAGTTCTTTCGGGTCCCCAGGCTTGTCCAGTGTGTAGCCCTTAGGCCACATGAGGACCAGGATGGCTGTATGGCTGAACACAAATTGATAAATTTTCTTAAAACATCATGGTATTTTTTGTTTTCACTTGATTGTATAACTATATAGCAAATCTTCTGTGCAGCCCAAGACAATTCCTTTTCCCTCAATGTGACCCAGGCAAGTTAAAATGTTGACTCTACTTGTGCCAGTGGTGGAATTTCTGGGTCATTTGGTACCTGTTTAATGCAGTGAGAAATCATCAAATTGTTTTTCTCAGCAGCTAAGCCATTTTACCAAAAATGATGACTAAAATTTCTCCACATCTTTGTTAATATTTATTTTCTGTTCTTTATAATCTTAATCTGTTAAATCTAGGACTGTCCTGGTGAGCAGTATTGCATTATAGCTTTGAGTTGAACTTTTGTAATGCCTAAGGAGGTGCTTTTGAGCCATTTGTATATCTTTTTTGTAGAAATATCGATTTGGTTATATTTTTTAATTGGGTTGTCATTTTTGTTGTTGAGTTGTAAGAGCTTTTTATATATTATGGTTACTAAACCCTGACCAAATGTGATTTACAAATATTTTTCCTATTTATATATTGTGTTTTTACTTTTTAAATGTTTTTGGATGTAGAAACATTTTAATTGTAAGAAATTTAATCCATCTTTTTTGTCACCCACGTTTTAGACAAATCCGAGGTCTTGAAGATTTACTCTTACGTTTTCTTCTAAAAGTTTTTTGTTTGAACTTTTATATAATTTATTTTATATAATTTTGGAGATCCTCCTCTGTGTGGATCCTCACCCCTTTTATATAATTTTATATAATTTTGGGGCTACTCCTCTGCATGGATGCTCACACCCCTGGGTATATGGACAGAGGGACCTCTGAGCAAGTGGGTGCCTCAGGAGCCCCCAGGCCACACAGCCACAATAAACCTTTTCTCAAAAAAACTAATGGGGCTAATTATTAATATGGTGTGAGGTAGGGATTTGTAACTTACTTTTGACTCCTAATCCCAAGTCCACTTCATTTAGGATCTAAAGCCTGTTCAGTTGTCCTTGATACCTGTCCTGCTGAGGGTTTCTTGTCTTGCTTTCCCTAGATTGCTACTACTTTCCCTGGACTACTACTACTTACATTGTATAGGACATCATTTTTTAAAATCAATTAACTGTATCTGTTTCTCTAGCTTCAGCCCCATGCCTGTCATTGGTCTAATGGATCCCCGAGGCTAAGTTATCCTGATACCATGCCACTCCAGCTATATCTTGCAACAAAAACAAGTTTCATGAATATAGTGAAATGACTCAGGACATGAACTCTAGATTAGGCGCCAAAACCTCAGCTCTGCCACTTACTACAGAGAGTCATTTAACCTTTCTTTCCCTTAGTTTCCTCGTCCACACAATACAGACAATTATAATACCAACCTCCTGGGCTTGATGTGCCAATAAAATGAGTTAATACACAAAAAAGGAGCTCACAGAGTAGCATCACATAGCAAATGTTCCATAAGAATTAGCGCCTATTAACAATGCCTTAAGCATACCACTGGTCCCTGGTATTACAACTAGAAAAACAATTTAGCATAGATGAGCTCATTATTTTCCTGGGTCCAGGGTTAGGAGGAGAAGTGCTGCCTACCAGACCAAGGAGAACAATACACCTGCTCTTTCTGGAAGCAACTACACTCAAGGAAAGAAGGAAAGGAAGAGGGTGTAGGACTTAAAACTAGTCTTGCCGTTTGCAAAATTCTGTTGGTGCCTCCCAGGTTACATAAACCTCCAATAAATTCATCTGCATGATACCTGTGATCTAATAAACAAAAGGCAGAAAGCAGGAACCTTGTTTTGCTGAATTGTCCAGAGCAAACCCCCCTTCCTCTTGATTTCTCTGCTATTTAGTTCTGGGGGAAGTGTTATCTCCTGATGTAATGACCTGCAGGGTTGTGTCCTGGTGCCAGAATCTCAAAGATACCCCAGAGTCAGAGTCCTCCACAGAGAAGCCTAAGAAGAGAACACTCTCCACCACCCCCCACCACCCTTGTGGCTGTGTCCTTTTCAGAGCTGCAGATGATTCATTCCCAGGAGGGAGGTAAGCCACCCAGATTTATTGTCTGTCTGAATAGGCTCTGTGCAATGAGACCAAAATAAAGGGAAAAGAATAGAGCTGTCTCAGCAAAATCTGCTGAATCAGAATTAACAAGAAAATTTGGTAACTAATGATCAGAAATTAAAATGTACTCAGAAGCTGCTGTGTTTAACCGAGTAGCAGGGCTGCAGGGTGATACTGTGTGGGAGGATGGAAGCTGGAACAGCTCCTGCTCTCCTTATTGTGGAGGCCCAGGGAGACTGGCCAACCAATTGCCCAGGTGGGAGGCTGGGCCTCCGGATTGCATCGCTCATGGAAGGGGCTTCCTCCCTCATCCTGGCTCTGTTTTTTTGCCAAAGATGCTGAACCCCCGTGGCATCTCGCAGCTCCCCATCTATGCCTCAAGACAGGCTCAACGGGCAGGTGAGACTGCTTCCTCCTACATGCACCCATTTCACAGAGATGAACGTGGAGGGGCAGAGAGTAATACTGATGAATGACAGGGCTTGCTCTAGGATTTGGGTATTCCAAGTTAGTGGAATTCCTGCTTAAGGACATCCTTGTAAACAAACGAGTAATCTTCTTTTTCTCTAAATCGAGATTTTCATGTTCTGTGCACTGCCAGGGCGGTGTACTACAGCCTGCTAACAAATATTGGAATTCAACATGCAAAAGGGAGGTTGTTTTGTCTATTTTAACTGTTAAAAATAGATTTCATTAGAACCAAAGTCAAATATTTTCTTGCTTGCCTCTCTAGAAGGCCTTAACAAGTTTTACAAAACTAATTTGAATCTGGGGCCTCATCAAATCGTACTTTTAGCTTCTGAGCAATTGTCTTAGAAGCTGTGAGGCATGGCAAAGAAGGGTGTGGAAGGGAATGAGCTCACTGGCTCACTGTGTACCTCACTTTTCAGTCAACTGTCGTGGCCACTCCCTCACCACTATCATGATTTGTCCTACTTCAGCCACCAGATTAAGGCCCCCTGGCGATGGAGGAGCACGCTGGTGTCCACTCCCTGTGCTGAGTCAGCACGTACGGTGGGACTGGATTTAAATTTCATTTGCAGGTGTCTCCTGTAAGAAGGCTATTCCTCCAGGAGGGAAGAGCAGCTGCCTTCCCTTTTCAGGGCTGGGAAGGGAGAAAATTCTGGAGATGGGGCTGCCACTCCTCCTTTTGACACTTGAAAATCTTGAGAAGTAACTCCCTGTACTTCACTTCAGCATCTCTATGATGGGTGGAGCCATGCCTTACTTGTAGGGGTGTTAAACAGTCTCAATAATATGAGTAAATTAACAAATGTGTGTAAGGGTTCAACGACGGGGTATGTGGCTATTAGCAGAAATAGCAACACCTGTGTTATTATAGGAGTCATTTTGTATTTCCAGGATGACATCCCTTTCTCTGTGAAAATATAAAACTGTTCTTCACTAAAAGTCCTAAGATTCCGTCTCAGTTCAAAACATCCTGAGACTGTAGCCCGAAGCCCCCAGATCCCCCTCAGAGCTCTTTTTCTGCATCTCTCATTAGACCAAATGTTGTACCAAACGACGTCATTCTTTCTGCTTACCTGACCTGGGAGCACAGGCATCATCAGGTTGGTTCAGGCAGGACAGTGCAGGACATCAGGAAGCAGGTGGGTGGTGGGCTTGGGGTCAGGATATCAGCCTTGGAGAAGGCAGGTAAGTCCAGAGAGCCATCCTGACGCTAGAAGACCAGTGTGAGGAGGGACAGGAGTCAGGATGAGAGGACCACAGCTATGTGATCATGCAAAGTTCAAGGTCCGGGGCTTAGGCTCTGTCGAGCCAGGTTCATGGTGAGGCAGTTTCAAATGAGCATGTTGTTGGCACAGAGAAACTTGGAGCCAGGCTCAGACCTTAGGTATAGGAGGTCTAAGCTCACCAGAATCACCTGAAGAAGTTTCTCAAAATACATGTTCTCAAGCTCCAAACACTGAGATCCTGATAGCGTAAGCCAGAGTGGTTGTGGGCTTCGCTACTCTGCAGGTGCATGTGCTTGGCAGGTGATGACTGGAGGCCTTGTGATAGCAGTGGCCTTGAAACTTATTAGAGACTTACTGAAGGTTACCAAGAGTGGAGAGTCTCCAAGGCACCTGAAGGAGTATGATAAAAAACAGTTTGTGGAGAGAGTTTTTTTTTTTTTTTTAAACAAGGGCAAACAAACTTTGAAGCTCAAGAAACCAAAATCAGCTCATATAAAAAAGCCCATAGTTGATACAAACTGGTGAGAGTGTGACTCATTCCCCTGTTGACCTTGATCTCTATGTCATCTCTTCCCAGGAGGAGGAACCTGGAGGTAGTCTAAGCAAAACCTGCATTAAAAGGCTGGGAGAGATGAGGCGGGGACATCGGAGTCAAGGGCTTTGGGTTATCAAATGTACTTATTTATTTTCCTTCATTAAAAAAAAGCTGCTTAATGAACTGTGGTAGCCTTAGCTCTATTCCTCAGTCTATGTCAAGAAGACTTAGCCTGGTATAAATCTCCTGGCAGGAAACAGTCTGTTCTTTAGAGAAACTCTAGAGAACTATAGCAAACACTCACCCATGTGGATAGTTGGGAATCCCCCAAAGGAAAGGCCAACTCATCTTTGATCATCCCCTGATTCAGTTCACAAACTTGGCCTGCCCTGCCCAAGCACACTGAATCTCCACCTATGTTGGTGCCTTATTCTGAAATAAAACATGACAGTCATGGGTGGCCAGAGTTCTAAGAAAGCTTCCAATTTGAAGAGCAAAGAACTAATCAAGCAAACAAGTCTAAAGAAAACCAGAGAATTCCATTAGGGCATACCATCAAGTGCTCAAAAAACCAACATAGAAAAAATTGTAGAAATTTAATTGAAATTTAGAGACTGAGAAGAGAATTCCAATGTTAATTGCTAAATGGAAAACATAGAAAACCACTGATGACATTGGAATATTTGAATGGAGATCTTAATGAGTCAGGACTCTTAAGAGAAGGGAGATAAAAAAAAAAAAGATTTGTTTGAAATTTTGAAAAATGTTATGATATGTTGGAAAACTTGGATAAAAGTGTGACGTATTCTTAGAAAAATGAGGGAAGTGAAAAAATTGAGGCTATTATTAATCTGCAAAAAAAAAGATTGTAGGTTTGGTTGTAGTTCACTATTTGGCTCAATGTGTAAATGCTGATTATCATTGATTTTGCCAAAAATTATTTTAGAAATATGCCACAGGAGTAAGAGGAAAGAAATGTGGGCAGCAGTGTGGAAAAACAAAGTCCTTATTTACTGTGGCGTGGAGTAAATAGAAAGTCTCAAAAACTGATACTTCAAGAAATAACAGTGTAATTTTAAAATCTAGACATAAGAGGTAGAGGAAAGGCCTATGTGTGTGAAGGACGGCTGTCTCAGGGGAGAGAGGGTGGCTGTGAAACGAGTTTTCTGTATGCAAGCATTTCTTCAAACAACGATTACTTTGATAAAAATAAAAACATGACATTTTTAAAGAGAAAATAGAGCTGGTGCACCCTTTTAGTGGGCCAAATCTACCTTTTTCAACTAAACTGGTGAAGTCATTATCATCTAAGGAACTCAGTTTTTCTCCTCATCAATGGAAAAGACAATTTTTAACCCTTTGTAGAACCTTGTTCTCATATTCCTTTTGATTAAATTATTTTAAAAGGGAAAGTCTTGAAGAAAAGGAAAGAAAATAGGGGCTTAGGAGTTGGGGCTGAGTAGGCTCCGACCCTGCCTGCCCACCCTTCTTACTCTATGTCCTTGGGTAAATGACTATGCTGCTCTGAGTACTGTTTCTCGTCCTGTGGATGAAAATTATACCATGTTCCTTCTAGAACAGTGATGGGCCTGACCCGAGGATCTCTCTTAACTTCAGTCTCCATGCACTTGACTTATTTCATGTGGTTGGCAGCCACTAAGTATTGATTTGAGTTAAACAAATTAAGGATGACTTCTAAGGCTGTTTCAAAATGAAAACAAGTGTCTCTGTCATTGGGGCCCAAGTGAACTGAGAAAAAGAAGGTTTAGAAACTTTCTTTCTTTGTTTTTTTTCCTCTTCTCTTTCTTTCTGCTTCCTTTTTTGACTTTTTAATTGGTTATACAGATTTATAGGTTTATTTTTGGCAAATTGGTACATGCACAGAACACATTTTGATCGTTTTCACCCCCGTCACCTCCTTTCCCATCCTCCAGCCAGTCTCACATGTTTGAAGCATTTCAAGGTGTATATTTAGCTCGTATCTAACCCCTCCGTATACCCCTTTCCTTCACTTTCATTTCCTTCTTTTGTCTAATGTCTCCTTTCTACTTTTTAAAAAATCATTTTTGGCTCTGCATATTAGGCAAAGCATATGGTATTTGTGTGTGCCTGGCTTATTTTGCTATAGAGTTGGAATCCACTACCTATGGGGAAGGATTGGGGAGGGACGTGAGTCACAGGTGGGGCTGTTTGTGTTTCCACACTCCTTTTTTGCTTCCTGAATGTGGAATCCTGTCCTGCCTTTCCTGCTGGGTGGGGTCAGGGTATATCAGCTGCCTCTGGGCTGTATTCACACCAGAGATTTTACTGTTTGTTCTTGTGCATCCTAAGCCACTGCTGTCCCTAACTAGCTGTGTGACCCGGGGACTCCTGAGGCACCCACTTGCTCAAATGTTTCTCTGTCCACATACCCAGGGATGTGGCAAGCATCCACGCAGGGGAGTAGCCCCAATCATGTTGGTGAATGAGGGTGCAAATGGACCCCTGCCTTCTGTGCAGGGAGCAGGCAGTGAGGCCAGCCAAACAGGCCAATGGACTCAGATTCAGCCTGTTCTTTGTGGAGTGGACCAGCCACAGTGGACAGAAGGAAGAGACGACTACGTCCGCCATGGCCTGAGCTCACTGTAACCTTAACGCCTTAGGGGGGGTTGTAACTAGCCCTCTACTCCTCCTGAGGCCACCTGCCATACAGTTGCTGGAGTGGGGCAAACCCAGAGACACTCAAGTATGGTTGTTCTGTGACTTCTGATTTCTGGAGAAGCTCAGTCATAAGCAATATGACTCCTTCTCAATATGGTCCTTGGTCGTATCATTCCTAAATACGGCACAGGCTGTGGTGAACAGTGTATGTGGCACAGTGTGGTTCTCTAAAGTTAGCCTGCCACATAGAGGGAGTCACTTTCAAGGCAAAACCCCACAATGTATTCTCAGTTTACAGTAACCGTGGGCGGGCTTTTCCTGGGGCAGGCACTGCCCACCTGCTGTTTACCACGAGGGCTGCAGCCCTCTCTGGGCTCCCACCGGGTGTACAGCGTCAGGTCGCCCTCCCCAGGGGCCGGCGTGATCCCTCCGGCCTGCTTTGCTCTTCTCTCTGCGTTTCCGTCCCTTTCTGTGTGATTTTTCCCTGTTCCCTTGGCTCTCTCCTCATTCCTCTGTTCTCCTTTTCCCTTGCTAGGCGCCTGTTCCCCACGTGTCTCAATTCCAGGCGCCAGACATGCTGTGATTTGCTTTGAGTCGTCCATCTTCATAGCCAGGAATACTTCTGTCACAGTTCAGTTTATGCTCAGTGTTCCAGAGTTTTCTTTCGTTCTGCCATGGGAACACAGAATTCCAGGTAATACCTAGAACTAGGCAGAGGAGATCTAAAGCATTCGTGAAGTGGAGGCAGAGATAACCCACCGTGGCTTCACAGGAATGGATTTTCTTTATAATGAAGAATTCCCAGCAGATGTAAGCACTTTACTTCTCAGCTCGTGCTCTCCTATCACTACTTTTGACTCTAAAAACTGAAGCACTTCTTGTGGTTGGAACCCATTAGCCGAACCACCTCAGTCGACTGACATCGAAGCTGGCTTGGTTTGAATGACCCAAAGCCTGCTGAGGCAGGGAAGGCTGGATGGGGGTCATTTCTCAGGTCTCTTGACCTATTCCTCACCATTCCGTTGTTGTGAGTCCCCAGGATAGCAGCACAGAAGCTCCTGCTGTCTGTCCATGTTAGCTGGGTCTGAGAGCTATCTGGCAGCTTTCTGAGCCAAGAGAAAGCATGCTGGGTAGTTAGAGTGAACTCCGGGCTCTTGGTGCTGTCCACGTTTCAAGGGCCTGTTCCAGACAAAGAAGTGATCTTGGCCTGGCTGGTTAGACGAGGGAGCAGATTTAGGAGGAATTTAATCTAGACAATTAGACTTGGTCCACTTGCCAGCCCCTGCCAGCTGCAGTGTGAGCCCCAGCCTCTAGGTGTGCACACACAAACACACATACACACACAGCAGGGAAGGCAAGGGCACACAGAGGATGTCTGGGTAATGATGGGTTAGGGCAGGCCATGCAGAGGATGCTATGGGAACACAGAGGGCATGGAGACTCAAAGCCTTCCATCAGGACACAGAGTGTCATGGAGACATAGAGGGGACACTTGGCTTCTTTTACCTCTGCTGTGGGTGGCTAGAAAGCAGGTCCTTGAGAGAAGCTCAGCTTGCTCTGGTACCATATTTTACTCTAATGTCAAAACAGCCTGCTGTTCACAAAGAGAATGCCCCACTGAAGTCATAGCAAGGACTATACCAGGTACTCAGAGCGTGCAGGGCCAAACGCTCACTCCTCTACGCGGAATTGTGCCATCCTCTGTTTCTCGGTCAACCTCACAGCACGGTAGCCCATCTCTGCTACACTTCTCCCACTTGTGTCCCCTTCTTTCAAACACACTCTGTCGTTGCCATGACACTACTAGACCCACATCCTTTGCCCATTCTCTTAAATAAAACTCTTTTCTCTCCTCTGCTTGCTGTCCTTGAAGGCAAGGACCAATGGCCACATCCTGGCACAGTGCTATCATATAACAGGTGCCCAGTAAATATTTATTGCCTAGTGATTTACATGCACATTTAGGGGGTGTACTGCATGCACTTTGGAGGCATGGTCACAGAGAGAGGCAATTTATCACTTGGGCAACCTTGACCAGTTGTTTAACTTCTCTGAGACTCAAGCTCTTCATCTGTAAAATTGTGATGCTAATATCTACCCCACAGGAATGCTGTTTGCCTTAAATAAAATCCTGGCTGTAAAGCACCTAAGCCCAGTTTTGGCACACCCTAATAGCTCAGCAAATGTTTCATCCTACCCGACTAACAAATGGCTGGTGAGGAAATAAATCTGAGAGTCAGTGTGGCTAACCAGTTGCTAAAGATGTAGAACGACTCAATTTTACAAGCCTGTTAGGGAGTTTGACACAAGGGGCTGCAGCCACATTTCGAGCATTTTTTTGGGGGGTGGGGCGGGGGGGGGTGGGGCGAGAACACAGGTATCCATTTTTCTCTCTCCTTTGTGTGAGAAGCAGTGGAGCCTCACGGTTAGGAATCCAGAACTTTGTAGGTGCTTCTTGGGTTTGGATTCACTGCCAGCTCAGCTTGTATGACTTTGGGTAAGCGACTGCCTTGTGAGTTGGAGATAATATGGGCAGCCAGTAGCATACAGCCTGTGATTTCTGCCTTTCCATGAGGGTCAGCCATTCTTTAGAGCCCATGAAATAACGTCGCTGTGGTTTCTGTGCACTGCTTTTTCCTCCTGTGTGTCTATAATGTTTTGTAACTTAAAAATTCATCCACACTCAAGCAGATGGATGAAACGTAAGTGCCATGCAGGCAATGACCCAGTCGACAGCAGGATCTACTCGGCACGAAGACGCATCTTCCATTGGACCCCGTCCTCTCTTCTCCACTTTGCAGCAGCCCACAGCCACCACACTAGTCTCTCAGAGCCACTGTCTGGTTTCCACTGTCACTAACTGAAAGTGACATGGCTTAAGCCTCATAAAATTTCTGGAGCCTCCAACAGGGCCTGGCTCCATAGAATATTCCTACAAATCATCTTGCTCTCTGCTACAAAATCAGTCTTCTTGCCCTCTGTTCAATATTATTCTCTTGCTCTTAAATCTCCAATGGCTTACAACTACTTACCCAACTAAGTTCCAAATCCTCCATCTGGCAGCCAAGTCCCCTCTCGGCTTTACTTTTCCCTCCCACATCTCAGGTGGGCCTGCGTCACATTCCCTGAGAGAGGCCTGTGCTCCCGTTCTAAGCCTTTGCTCCCCCGTTACTCCTGTCATCCAGGATGTGTGCCTTTCTCCATCACCCTGAAGTCTGTCTTCACGCTTCAAGCTCATGTCACTTGGCTTCCTTGAGCCTCAGAATTCTCTGCATGAAGCCCATCCCAGAAATACCATTCTGCCTGAGCTACTTTGGGCCCTTCCTACCCTCCCTCCTTACTCAAGATCTGTCCTATAAAGAGCACCAGGGTGGGCCAAGGGTTGGGCCTCTGGTTTGGTGGGATGGCTCAGACCACAGTCTGAGAGCAGATGACATTCTGGAAGGCAGGTGGAAGCCAGGGGAACTGGATAAAGTGTGGTGACACCATCTATTGACATCTCCCCACTAGCAACCACTCATGTGCTGGGAGAGCAGAGTTAGAGTTCAGGCTCTAGAGTTGAATTCACATACCAAACCGGAAGTTTCTAACAGGGTGGGAGCCATTTCCTGGGTGCTGGGGTCAGGAAGGTGCTTCTGGGTGCTGAGTCAGGCTGGATGGACTCTGCCACTCCATGGAGCTTCTACCAGGCTTGTCTTCTGCCCTCTTCTCCTGTGACGTCTTTCGTACTAGGCATGGTATCCCTTGCCACCAGGCGCAGCACAGAGGAAGGACAGGAGGCCTGGTACCTGTGTGCAGGGCTGGAAGGGGAGGGGCACGAAGTCATGGTGGTAAGGGAACTGGCAGAGGCCCCTGAGGGGGCTCTGCTTTCCGCACTGACCCTCACTACTCTTTTCTGTTTACCACCATCCTGCAGCTTCTGAAAGTTCTCTTACCCCCAGGCCCGGGCAGCCCCACGGGGGAGGCTCTACCTCAGCCCACCCTTGAAGGGTCTTCTGAAATTGAAAGATTGTTGTATTCATTTGGGGTCTTACAAAAGGCAGAATTTACAGAAATTATAACAAAGAGGATCTATTTGGAAGGCTTACATGTCTGAGGACAGAGACAGTCCAAGATGGCGGCCTGTTGATGTGAGAGTTGGAGAGTCCAATGGCTGATCAGTAGAACACCCATCCAGGACTGCACGGCAGCCATTGAGAGTCTGCTGCAAATCTCAGTTGTTTGAAGAGCAATGGTAAAGACCAGAGATTGAAGATCAGTGACTGAAGATGGGCAACTAGTAGACAGGCACAACTTGAGACACGAGCAAATCCGTGATGAAGATTGTAACAGGTCAGCACCCACAGACAACTGGGAAGATGAGCGTTTTCCCAGAAGAAAAGTCTGTAACAATCTTTCTTCTTCCTTCCTTTTATACAATTTGAGTTCCCAGTCGGGCCTCTCACATTCAGGTGGGTGCTCTTCCCTCACTCACTGGCCCATAAATCACTCACATTCTAATCCAGGCTGGTTCCTGATTGCCTAATCTAGGCCTGGTTCCTGATTGCCTCTTGACATAATCTCTCCAGTGGTCACAGTTGTCTTAGTTACCTTTCCATTGCTATGACTCAATACCCGATGTACAGAAATTACAGGAGGAAAATTTATTTAGCTCATAGCTTTGGAAGGTGATCGTCCTTTCACGGGCAGCCAGCACATGATGGAGGCAGAGGTGGAGGCAGCTCCTCATGGCATTGCAAACAGGAAGCCAAGACCTTGAGGAAGGAGAAAGTAGCATACACCCTTCCAGGTCCTGTTCCTGTAATTCGCCCCTTCTGGGTCCAGCCTCATTGTTCCATCATTTCCAGGTTTGAGCCCCCAATCTACCACACATCTGTGATCTATAATCTACCACACCCCTGTCTTCCACCACACACCTATAATCCACCACTTGCCCATAATTCCTCCCTCCAGACGAGGCCCCCATTGCCTAACAGCATACGGTTCCAAAGACAATCTACTACATCCAAATACAAGAGACTCTGGGGGATGTTCCAGATCCAAACCATAGATTAGGTCTTCTGATGGACTGTTCACATATGTCCCAGATTCATGTTAAATTCCTAATCCACACTGTGAAGGTATTGATGAGGAATCTCTGGGAAGTGACTAGGTAATGAGGGTGGAATCTTCATGAGTGGGATTAGTGCCCCTACAGAAGGGACCATAGGAGCTTTCCCATTCTTTTTCTGCCAAATAAGGCCACAAAGAGAAAGGGGTCATCGATGAACCTGGAGTTAGATACCGAATCTGCTGTTTCTTTGGTATTGAATTCTCCAACCTCCAGAACTATGAGAAATGAATGTTCTTACTTAAACCATTCAATTTATGGTATTTTTGTTACAGGAGCCTGAATGGACTGAGATAAGGGGTCAGCTGGCAACAGCCTGCTCCTCTGCTCTAGAACCTGATGCTTAATCCTTACAATAAATTGTAAAGGCAATAAGCATTTTGGAGAACGTCACTCTGTGCGGAGAACCTCGTATGGATTTTTTTTGTTTAACCTCATAATAAAATAGTAGCTCCTTGAGAAGAGAAAATTAGGTTCAGAGAGGGGAAGTAATTTGCCTCTAGTCACCCAACTAAGACCTAGAAGAGATAGGAACTGACTCTACATTGTGCCTCTGTGTTTTAGGAGCATGCTAGTCAACGTGAAACAAGAGGTGAGCTTCCAGGGAAGAGGGGAGGAATGCTTCTTCGCAGATGGGGAAGCCACCTGGGGATGGAGAAGCAAGCAGAGGACTCAAGGTGGCTTGGGAGGAGATGGTCTCAAACCTCCACTGTCAGAGGAAAGTTACTTTCTGTAATAAGAAAAGGAGGGATGCAGGACCTCTGTAGATGACAAGGAGTTAGGTCTCTTTGCTGTGGGCCAGTCCTAGGGCCTCTCCTAGGGCTGAAGGGCAAGTCCTCAGAGAAGAACCGAGGCCCACCGAGCTCTGCCACCTCCCTGTATCTGTGCATATCAGGGCAATTTAATGAGAAAGGTGTTGGGAAAGGCTTTGTCCTCTGTTGACTCTTACTTAGCCTCTGGCTGTCAGATCACCCACAGCCTCATTGACAGGACTCTGAAGGCTGGAGGAAGGCAGGCACCCCTCTTCTTTCCTCCACTCCAGATGGGGTGCAGATCCACTAGTAAAGCTAAGTCCTCTAGGCAAAGAAGGCACAGTGCCTACACACACACACTCTCAGCCCCACCAAGGGCAGCCCCTCACCCAGCATTGCTGCGGGCCCATCCTGGAGTAGGCTGTAGAGGCTGTACCTTCTCAGAGGGCCAGGAGCACTCATGACTGCTTGCCGAGACAGGACAGTGAGTTATTGCAGCCTGTTATCTGCAGCGGCAGGTGGAGATATCCTAGGCTGAACCTTCCCACAGAGCAAAGCCAGGTAATATTTACTGGCTCAAGTGACTAAGGGAACCAGCCCTACTCCAAGCAAAGGATGCATCTCTCACCCACCTCTTTTTTCTCCCTTTTTTCTTTCTTCATTATGTTTGTAATTTTGTTTTATTATTTCCCATTGGAAAGCTGTGAAATGAAAATGATGCAATCTACTGCTGTGAAATAATGTCGTGCTCGAGTCCTTTTCCAATAAGCCCTGAGGTTTGCACTGTGACGGCTTCATTAAATTAGTCGGCTCCATAGCGAATGGAAAAGTGCTCAGAGCCTCAGAGTTGGCTGATCCGAGCTGGGCTGCCAGAGACCATAGGCCACGAGGGAGCTCAGACAATCTGTGCCTGGCAGGAGCAAGTAGTTTTCCCACCTGCCACGTGGGATATTCCAGAGGCCACCGTGTATGCACAGCTGCTGGACCTCCCCTACACGCCTCAGCCCTTTCCCACAGTCATCAGATGCTATCCCAGATGCTACGAGCATGGACGGGCCAGGCCAGGACAGTGGGTCAGTGTGTGGAGTAGGGCAAACAGGGCACTTCACTCAGAGTCACCTAGGGTCAAGTACAAAGTGAACTTCTCCTTAGAGGTCAGCCAGAGCCCAGGTTGCCAGTTGCTAGTGCATATGCCTGAGATTCTTGCAGATGAAACACGAGAGCTCCTGCCTACCTTTCTATCACCAACCCCTGGAGTTTATGAGAACAAATTCTCTCTGGCTGGGCTTTACTGCAGTATTAAAGATTTCCATTACTGATAGTTCTTTCCAGTTAGTATTTTCAGTATTAAACTCTGTCATTATGAAGTTAAATATGCATGATTCCTAAATCTATGTGTATTATAACGAGATTTTATTGTTATAAATTTGTCTTCTCAGTCTTTCATTTCTGCCTGGGCTGTCTTTTAAAAACTCTAACGTCTGGTAACTAGCCAGGAGGTAATTAGGAAGTGGTACTAAAGAATCACAGGCTTATTCTTTCATTCATTCACAGAAATTTATTGAGTGTCCACAATAAGATACGGACCCACAGCCAATGGGAACGACAGTGATGACAGCTAATTACAACGCTAAGGAATTCAGGCCTGAGCTGACACAGGAGCCCCCTCCCTCACACACATATAAATATTGGATAAGACAATTTGAAATCACAGCTGCATTTGAAAGGAAGAAGAGAGAAATTGCAGATTCCAAAAGCAAGTGGGAACTGAAAGTGAGAGCAGAGCCTAAGTGCTGAAAAGAAACCAAAGCCAAAACACATCTCCAAGGCTGGGGCTCTACCATCCAAACAGAGGCGGTTAGGAGATGGTACTAGTTTGGGTTCTTTCAAAAGGCAGAATTTACAGAAATTATAACAAAAAGGATCTATTCAGAAGACTTACAAATCCCTGGATAGCGATATAGTCCAAGACGATGGTCTGCATGTCCAGGAGCTGGAGTGTGGATGGCTACTCAGCCGCAAAGTAGATCTCCCGGGGCTGCAGGACAGCAGGTGAGAGTCTGCTGGGGATCTCGGTTGTTCAAAGAACAATGGCGAAGACTGGAGCCTAAAGATTGGCGACTGAAGATCAGCAATGGGCAGACAGGTGCAAGCCGAGACTGGAGTGAATCTGTGAAGATCTGCGGTGTGCAGCAAGTTGTCGTCTGTACACAACTGGAGGGGTGAAAGCTTTCCCAGAGGAAGAAGCTGTAACGATCTCTGTTCTTCCTTTTTTATACAGTTTGAGTTCCCACTGGGCCTCCCACATCCGGGGGCAGGGGGGTGCTCTTCCCTCATTCACTGGCCCTCAAATTACTCACCCTCTAATGCAGGCTGGTTCTCACTTCCCAATCTAGGCGTGGTTCCCAAATCCTAATCTAGGTGTGCTTCCTGACTGCCTCAAGTTGACATCATCTCTCCAACGGTTACAAAGGCTCACTGCCATATGTGTAGGATAGGAGAGAAATGGGGTCTTCCCTGTAGCCTGGTGCCTGGAAGGGCTGGACAAACTCCATGTACCAGCTGGGTGAGTGGTGATGGCATAGCAGCAGCACTAAGCTTTGGGGTGAAAAAGCAGTATCAGCATACAAATTGGCCTGAAATCTCCAATAGGATGCTACAGAGGCAAGCCCACACCTCCCCAAGGCATACCTCTGCAAGCAGGGTATACTAGAAAAAACTCCTCCTCATGGAAGTAAAAACTCCCATGAGGACAAGATCCCAGGGAGAAATTACAAAGCATATAAGGAAATTGCCAGGAGAGCAAGTCTCAGATTTTATATGGAACCAGGCTCCACCACGCATGCAGAACCCAGATTTCCCTAACATGTCCCATTTTCCCATTTCTCCCCACTCGCCATCACGCCCAAACGCTAACCCATATTCTAGGGTGCTCGAAGTCCCACCTTACTTCTTCCCACTTACTGAGGACACAGTCAGCCTTCAGCATCCAGAGGGGAGAGTTCCAACACCTACCCCGACGCCCCACCTCCACCTCACCTATCCCGAATCACAAAATCCATACATGACCAGATTCTTTACGTAAGGTGGACTAGAAGCCAGGACTGGTAACACAGGCCTGTAATTCCAGCACTCTCAGAGGCTGAGGCCAGGAGGATCAACAGTTTGAGTCCATCTTTGGCAATGTAGTGATTTAGTGAGACTCTGTCTTAAAACTTAAAAAAGGGTGGGGGGGGGCGCGCTGGGGATACAGTCTAGTGTGAAGGCCTTGGGTTGGCTCTCTGGTACTACACACAGGTTTAGTATTTGCATATAACCAATATATATCCTCTCATATATTTTAAATCTCTCTAGATTATTTAAAATACCTAGAACAATGTGTATGGTATATAGTTTTTAAGCTTAATTGTTTAGAAAATAATGACAAGAAGGAAATGTGTGCTAATCCAGGCTGGTTCTCAATTCCCATTCTAGGTGTGGTTCCCAAATCCTAATCCAGCCATGGTTCCTGATTGCCTCAAGTTGACATAATCTCTCCAATGGTCACAATATGCATTTTTCTCTGCATATTTTCAGTCTGTGGTAAGTTGAAGCCATGGGTGCAGAACCTGTGACTGTGAAGGGTTGGCTGCATATACACACATGTGCATATGTAACATACATACAAATTACTTCTCATCTGATATGCTCATCACATAAAGATACTCAAGTTCATGTTCCTATCACCCTGAGGGATATTGAGGGAGATGAATTTTGCCATCTTCTCACCTGGCCATGAGGTGTGATTCTCTAAATCTGGTTTGGGGTCTATATCTTGTATATAAGCATCTAAGATCCTTGGATGAGAGGTCTTTCCCCCTCTTTATACACTGTTGTTATTCAACAAACCACCATGCAAGACTACAGCTGACCTACCAAGTGAGCTATTCCAGGCTACTGAAGTTTGGCCTTCAAACTCAACAATCAGAGTAGACCAAGCACTGTGGCTCAGCTTCTGCCAAAAGCCTTGTGGAGGGGCAGGGCTTGGCCACATTCATTCTGTTCGATATGTGTAGGCCACAGGCACCCTGGGACCACAGTGAGCTGCTGTCCTATCTGATGTTGTCACCTTTGTCTTGAACTGGTGGAGGTTCAGAACTGCTGCTGTGCTTGTAAAATCATTTTTCCTTTGGCCGCATCACCCCAGGGCAGTGAGGATTCTCCATGTTCCACCTAATAGGCCTTCATAGATATGCTCTGTAGCTCACCCAAGAGCCATCCATGCCCTTCACCCTGATTCTTATTCTCTCTAAGGCCTTTTACTGAGATGAAAAGGGAGACGGGGCATTAGCTCTTCTGCCACATTGAAAGAGGTCAGGGAGAAGTGTTTACCCCTCTGGGGCAGAGGCCTCCACCTTCTCCTCTTTCACTGGATGTCTGAGACTTTAGGCCATCTACACTGTGACTTTACAGGAGTAGCAACATGTAAGTTACTTCATCTCATGTAAGAAATGATTCATCTAATCATCTTCTGAGGAAAATATTCACCGAGAGCTCGTGTACCTGGCCCAGGGTGGGAATGAAGAAAGGCAAGAGACTTCTTTGCCACTAGAGCACTCTAAGACAGTCACAAATATAGAAGGCGGCAAGTAGCCAAATGAGGTCAATAATAGGCTCTGACTTGGTTAGGGGAAAGGTTGCTGGAAAAGGAGTCACTTTATTTCTTCATGGCCTTCTCTCCTTTTCCCAATGTGGAATGAGACATTCCCACTAAGAGAGCGAAATCCTTACCAGAGGAAGAGATAGAAAGTTTGCATACACAAATACAACCACCAGAGGAGATTCTGGGTCTATGTACAGCAACACTTTACTTTCCCAGTCCACAGTACTCTACAGTAACAGATGTTACAATGAACTTGAACTTCTTACCACTGAAAAGCTTTCTAGGTGAAGGGGGTGGATACTTGCTTAGAATACACTGTGGTAGGTGAATTCTGAAAGGGCTCCCTATGATTGTCTCCAATGATGATCTTTACTCTCTTGAGGAATTCTCTCTCCTTGAGTATGCGCTGCACCCAGTGATGGTTTCTGTTGCACAGACAACTGCAAAAGTGATGGGAGGTAGCTTGTGAGATCTGGTTATAAAAGAGTGTAAATCCGTCTTGCTGGAGCTCTTGCCTCCTTGGCTTACATGCCTCAGCCAACTGCCTGTGAGGAGCCAAATTTGGCCAACGATCATCAGTGAGCCTGGTACAGACCCAGCCTCAGTGGAATTCACTGCAGCCCTGGCTGATACCTCTCCACAGCTTTGCACAACCTCCTGCAGCAAAAGACCCAGTTAATCCAGGTCTGGATTCCTGTCATAGGAACTTTGAGATAATACATGTGTGTTGCCTTAAGCTGCTAAATTCTGGAGAATTTGCTACACAGCGATACATAATGAAGACAGGTACTAAACAGCCTGTGGTGGACTACCTTGGCAGAGAAAGCATAGACATGTCTTGGAAATTTTTTGGTAATATGGGTTGGTTTTTACCTTAAATCCTGGTTAACAAGAATGGGTAACCATTGTAACCAATTCCAAGAGCATACCCACAAACTGGGGAATTATGAAACTAAGAAACATTTGTGTAAATGCCACAGACTCTACGGCCCTTCATGGGCTATCGAGATTGTAGGACCATGTCTTAACCAAGGAGCCTGGACCTGAAGCCGGACTTAGCAAATTAGGATCTCCAGAGGAAACCTACAACCTTTTGATAAGACAGCATCCCTGGATGAGGCAGACATGCACTGGTCTCATCAGTAACAATCACAGGTCTGGTCCTACTCCATCATGTGACATAACAGAAAATGGTGGGCCAAAGTAACATGCATTTTGAAACTTCCCAGCTAGCTGGTGGCAATCTACAGGTCTCCCACCTGCCAGCTTTTGGTCTAACCCACCACCAGACGCCTTAAACACCTGCCCATTCAACAGAAGTTAGCTTGGCCCTGAGCCAGTATAGAAACAGCATGAAGACACCCAAGGACAACTGCTGAAGTTAACTTTATTTGTTTGAAAACCACCTCCACTCTGCATCTCCCAACTTAGTCCTGGCCTGGTGATAACGAAAGCTTCTCTCTCTGGCCTCCATGGGGTGCCTCTTTTGTAAGAAAGGGAATTATAAGCACTTCCCATTAGATCTCTGTTGCCAGGTAGCAACTGGGAAGAGTGGGCCAGGACTTGAACTTCACAGCACTGCAAAAACATGGGGTTTGTCACTAAGCTCTACTGGCTTGTGACCTTCTCCTCCCTCCTCCCTGAGACAGCCACTCCTGTCCTGGGGGGATCAGCTCCACCTCCAGTCCAGGGTGTCTGGTGCAGTCATGGGCTGTTCACAGCCTGGTTTCCAGTCTGTTTGGGTCCAGGGAAGCACCAACCCCTGGCCCATGCTAGTTCCGTCCAGGGTCCTCAAGAGCTCACTATGTCCCAGTGCTGGCTCATGAGCGAGGACTCGCACGGGTTGACGACGACTTCCTTGCTGTCCTCGGTGCTGTCACCAAACATGTCCGTGTCTAGGCAGAGGTGAGATGCTAAGTGCTCAATGCGGGAACCAGTCTTGGTCCATTGCTGAGAAGACAGAGAGGACAGAGGCTGAGCAAGGTCTCTTTGGCTGAGGCACTGGGTCCTATCAGTATCTAGGGTTCTGGCACCATCAGAGTTTGACATCACAAGTCTAGGGTCAGCCAGAGACATGATTTCATGGTCTCACAGAGGAATAAAACTACTAATTGCTCTGTCTGGTACCATTGTTGGCTTTAAAAAAATTAGATTAAAAAAGTTTAAAGCAAAATCAATATGTTTGCTAAGAAAACTCATTAGGAAGCAATAACTTTCCAAGCAAAAGGCCAGAATATGTAAAACCGGTTACTCACAGAATCAACCAAAGAAATGTTCTACACCCTGTATCTGCACAGCTATAGAGAAGTAGGTGGGAGAGAGTAGGGTGCAGGTGGGAAGTGGTAAGAGGGTGTTGGGGACAGTGAGGGCAAGGGCAAGTGAAGAGCTATCTTCAGTGTGTCCACACATGAGAGCGAGGTGGACGTTTCTCTGGCTCCCCCTTATATGACAAGGAGAGGTGACAGGTAGGTTCTAGGAGGCCATTACTGAGCTCTACGCTTTGCTGAAACCACCTCAGTTAACTGCTCTCCACAGCTGCCCTGCAGGGTGGGCCTCATCTACCCTCTTACACAGAGGAGGGAAAGAAAGGCTCAGAGAGATCCAGTAACTGCCACAGGCCACTCAGCTAATGAACCATAAACTGAGTCTCTCATGGTAGGACACAGTGGGGACCAAACTAAGAGCCAACACCAGGGTATGAAAGGAAGTGGGCACAGGGTGCATCCAGAATATTAAGAACTTTGAGGGGTCCACTGCCAGAGTCCAAGGCCCTGAAGGCAAAGGCTTGGGTCTCTTTCATCCTTGTAGCCCTGAGATCCCTGTTTGGGATCCCAGATAGGAAATAAAGACTACCTGGCACAAGACAGCTGTGTCTGATGATTTCAGCTGAGGGTGCTGGCTTTCCCATGTGAGCCGATCAGCAAGGGCAGCATGGCCTTGCTGCTGGCACCATGGAGGGCACACTGACTACAGGAGCTCTCTTCCTACCAACCCTTCCTCTAACAGTTTCTCTCCCACCCCGCCCATGATATCTGTTCCTACCCAGATGGTCAGTCGCATTATGTATGGTGGCCACATCCCAGATCTGCCAAGTGCTTACCTGTCGTTCATCTCCATTCTTGCAAAGAACAAGGACCACTGGGGCACCAGGGAACAAAGTGGTGACGGACAAGCACAGCTCTTCCTGGATGATCTGCTGGGTGTACGTGAAGGCCCACACCTGGGGGTGGGGGAGAGATCAGGAAGTCCACTCAGGATAAAGGAAGCCACCACACACAGGATGCCACCACACCTATGTGTGATAGTCATTACAAGTCAGAAGCACCACCACAGGTGCCAGCGGGCAGTGACTGTCAACAAAGTCACCTTGGAAAATGGCATTCAGGCGCCAAAGCCTGGGCAGTCATACCCCCTTGGAAGTGTTTCCATACTGCCAGGGCCATGCAGGCAACCTCTGGAAGTCAAGCAATTCTGCAATTTGAGCAGGAGACTAACAACAGCCCAGCCAAGCCGTGTGTTCTTCAGTGTCTCTGCTTAGAGACGATGTCTCCACACATGTTCCCTACACATGTCATTTCAAGCAGCCACCTGACAGTTAACTTCCCATCCCAGCTGTTCTCAGAATGTCTCTTCTTCTTTAAAGGGGGTCCAAACTGGCGTCTTGAGAACAAGAGAGCTACACAGGGACAGGTGGGAGAGCCAAAGAGAATAAAGAAACGTGTTCTATGCCGGAGCGGTCTAATGAGTATACTGAGTAATTTAAGCATCTTAGGTATCCAGTGTTACAATTAGTCTGTTTTATAGATGACAAAACCAAGGTTCTCATACTATCTCTAATAGTTCTGCCACTGACAATGCTGGGATAACCACAGCTGGTTCTGTAGGCCTTTTAGACAAATTTAGTCCTAGGAGAAGGTGTCTTCTTGAGATTCCTCTTTAAGTTTATAAACATTAAGACCACAGATCAGTTCCACTATGACAGGACACGGTTGGGAGGAGAGTCTTTGTTGCCTCTGTCCAACAATAAGCTCTTTGAAAGAAACAGACTGCATCCCACTTCAAAGTCTGGGGGGCACAGGTCAGAGAGTAGTGCCTTCACTAACACATATGGTACCTGGGACATGCATGTGAAATAGAGGCTCATGCTACATGAATCACACACCAGCCTGTGCTTGCCCCCCTTTTCTTTCCATCCCCAGCCTACAGAGTCAAGTGTGGTTACTCCTCCCTCAAGAGCCCAACTTGGGCTTAGGAGTGGGTACTAGTGACATAGTCTACCCAGAGGTCAAAGGCATGAGGTCAACACAGGTTCTGAAATCAGGCTGGGGCCAACAGGTGAGGAACTCTGAGGTACTGGTATCTCGAATGTGATCTAGCAAGAGAGGCCCTGCATGTGGGCCCAGGATATTTCATGGCCCATGAGAAGATGGGTGCAAGGGCCAGGTGTTAGGGCGGGACTACCAGGGTGCTGTTTGTCCAGACCCACAGGACAACTGGGCTCAAACTTAGACCTCTACCATCGTCTGGAAATGAGGCTGAGAGTGAATGACGAGGAAAGAGGATGAGGCATGTTCCTCTGTCCTGATGCCCGTACTATGGCCTGTAGGGAAGCATGAATTAGCATTTTAAAAACAAATCCTGTCCTTATCTTATGACTACCACCAGACAATGGTATTAGAATTTTTGTGTGTATGTGTTAAAAGCACTAAGGGATTAAACAAAAAACTTAAATATGCCAGTTTCTGAAAGCCCATTTTGCATTTTTTCAATAACCTAGGGCCTACAAGGGCTGGGGATGAATTTTCTTGTTATCTGAGACTCCTGTCCATGCACGCCTTTTGGGAAAGAATGCAATGGTCAAACGGATCACCCCAGTTTGGAGTCTGAGGAAACAACACAAAGCACTCCCTTCCTCAGAAGCATGTGAACACACCCAACGGAAGCCTCTCTACCAGCGCAGTGGTCACTGACTTTTTTGGTGTCAGGGTCTGATTCTGCTGATCTGACAGGAAGTACAACTGTGAATGACGGGGAGCGATTGCAAACACACATGAAGCTTTGCTGGCACACTTGCCGCTCACCTTCTGCTCTGTGGCCCAGTCCCCTCAGGCTACAAGCCAGGGTTGGAGACTCCCGCAAGAGAAGATGTTGCACTAGATGGTAGTTCTCAACACTTTGACCACTAAGCCTCACAACCCCTCAGAGGAGGGCTGACTCTGGCCATATCTGTGAGAGGAGAGGAAAGGAGAGGAAGCCGAAGGGGAAGGTGACCCCAAGACCATCCTAGAGTTTAGTGTGGGTGGTCTAGGCCCCATAAGGGGAGGAGGATCAACTCCTGGCCTTCTAATTCTTCACTGGTCCCTTGCAGAAGGGAACTGGCCATGTGTGCTTGGAGGACATCTGTGGAGACAGCCACTGCTGGTCGGGGCAGGGACAGGTGTCTCTCCACAGGAAATGATCCTCTGGCGACAGCTATGAGAGCAGAAGAGGCAAAGGCGAATTGTTTTCTTCAGAGGCAATCACTAAGACAAACAAGAGTGACACCATGCAGAGGAGCTGGTCTTGGTGCGGCTGAGGCCAGGGCTCCTTCCTTTAATTAGCAGGAAGCAATCAGCCAAGAGCAGACGAGAGAGTCTGCATTCCTCATCCCTAACCAGAGGATATTTGGCAGTATCTGGAGACAATTTTTGATAATTCTGAGTATTACTGTCATCTGGTAGGTAGGGTCAGGGCTGCTTCTAAGAATCCTCTAATGCATATGATGATCCCCACAAGAAAGATCTGGCCCTAATTGCTGAGTAAGGCTGAGGCCAAGGAAACCCAGTTTAGTCTTAGAGCTCGGGCTCTGCAGGCAGGAGGGCTCCATCTGAACCCTGTTGTGGTATCATTCACGTACAGACTGACAGAGTCTAGGTAAGCCTCACTTAGCCAACCAATCTGTCAAGTGGGGATGTTAACAAGACATAGTCCTGCATGGGGTCACCAAAAGGACAAAACAGATGATGCCCTGTGAGCACTTGGCCCAGAACCTGGCCCTGGCTGAACAAGCGTTTGATGTTCATGACATGTGGGAAGAACAGTTGGGTGAGGAGAGAAAAACATTAACCCATGCAGGGAAATTAAGGAGCTGTGTTTTCAGGACACAGGAGCCCATACATTTCATGATGAGTTCCATGGTCAAGACTTCTTTGGTGCAGGGGAACACGAAACTGCAATGGCAACATGAATGCAATGTAGTACTGCTGGTTTTGTTGTGCCACAGTGCTAATGTAATCCTGACAAAAGGGAATCTTTCAAGGGCCAAGCCTGGTCCTAGGTGCTATGTATCCATGGTCCATTTAATTTTCATAAATCTCCTGGGAGGAAGGTTCCATTCTACGTAAGTGGAGACTGAAGATGAAAAAGCCTACCACTTACTCTGGGCAATACCAGGGACAACACAAGCCCTTGCTGGTGAGATGGGATTTACACATGAAGGGCCATCAGCTGACCCCGGGCTCAGAAGCCCTACCACCAAATCACAAGTCCATGAAACATGCTCTTGAAGATCTCGCTTCAGACAAAGTATCTAAAATGAACGACGCTGAGTTCAACAAAATCTTCAGTCAGCCTCCCAACGTACCTGGATCCTAGAAGGATCAGTAGCAGTAACTGATGTTAACTGTGACGATAGCTCCACTGCACCTAATAGTCATGTTGAGTCTCATCTTCCAGTGCCCAGACACAGACCACAACCATGACCTGGTGGGGGAGCCCTGCCCCAGGCAATAGAGTGATCTGGCAGGCTAATGCTCACACACTTCCTGCAACTGGGACTTTCACTGAACTCACATTTGGAGTCTTTTTTTTTTTTAATTCTTGTTCTTTCTTCCCATGTTGAGAATGCACTTGTATGTGGAGTTACTCCCACCCTCAGTACATTCTGTGGTGGGTCATGGGGTTGAGCTCTAGAGTGACTCATGTGGCTGGAATCCTGGCTCATGGTGAATCTGGGGAAGGTACTCATCTCTGTACCTCACGAGCTTCAAATGCAACATGAAGACATGACCACTCCCCAGGGCAGAGAGTTATTCTATGGAATAAATGGGTTAACACACCTACGAGCAAATGCTTGGTTACCGACAGGAGGGCTGGCGGTAGCTCAGAGGAAGAGAGACGGCCCTGCAGTTTTCCTTTGGCCACTGCCCAGGAGAGAAGCTGGCATGGCACTTGTGAAGGGCTATTCCCTGGGCATGGTGATAAAGCATGAGAAGGAGGGTGGCATGGACAGGAAAGCCACAGAGTGACAGAGATGGTCATATCCAACCCAAGGCTTCTGTTGCCTGCCCTTATCTTCCACAGGCCCAGAGCCAGGGTGGCTGGGGATCCACTCAAAAGCATTTTTATTTTTTGGAGGACATGGCCACTGGTGGGAAGAAAAGGGGGCCAGTTCCAGGCTGGAAACCAGTGCTATGAGTGTCTCCACGATCTGGTGTGAAATCTATGGAGTGCGGGTCCCAAGTCCCAACATTATAGGGAGATTATTCTCTGGCCTGCCTACACCAGACCCTGACATGGGGAAGGACCACTGACTGTTTATAGAGGCTGTTGTTGCAAACTGGTCACAAAGAAGATTCTCTTGCAGCTGCGTTCTGTCAAGGTGGAGCTGATCTATGGGTTTAATATTACAACTGTGACGAGAAATCTCAGGAACTGGCAACATTTCCCATGACTAATCTTGCCTGGAAAAGCTCTAGGACCAGCAGTAATTCAGCCCACATCAGCACTGGCACAGCTGTGTGTGTGAGTTGCTGTGGGAGCCACCACTAGCACACAACTAGATGACCTCAGTGAGCTTTGGTTTTATCATCCGTAAAATGGAGCCAACAGCAACACCTAACCATTAGGGAGCTTACGTCACTTCCCTGAAATGACCTCTCATACAGAAGAGGTGGATGTAGAAAGAGAGGGCTGCAGGGATCACATGAGGGCGTTTGAGGGGCAGACACAGCATGCTCTGGACAGGCAGGTCAAGTCTGTGGCCAGAGGCCAAGGTGACGAGGAGAGAACCCTGTCAATGCTTAACTTTCACAGAAATGGATGGGGAGCGCAAAGACAAGATCAGCAGTTTAAGAGGAAGGAGGAGGAGCCCCTGAATGGATGAGAAAGGGAACATAAGTCAGTCCCAAGAGGGTGTATACCATACACACACACACACACACACACACACACACACACACACACACACACAGAGGGATGGGTGTCACGTACTCAAATGCTTTATAAAACGCCACATGAGAAAACTGTTTCACTCTTTATCATCCAGGCAGCCACACTTAGCGCACAATCAACATCTTGGTTTCATTTCCCCTTTCCTTTTGGACTCAGGCAACTCTCTCCTGTCCTGCTAAAGCACAGAAGGTCCCTGGAAAAGTCATGGCTACCTATAGCCAAGTTTGGATATATGCCTCTAGTACCTGGCCCAGGTCTGATTTTTTTGTAGTGGACAACAGACAGCCACTGAAGGCTGTGTTGAGGTCAGGAATAATGGCTTAGTGACCACAGTTAAAGGCTGTTGCCATAACTTAATGGTGATAACCTAGAAGGAGACATGTTTGCGCACTATGACTTGTTTTCTGTCAGCTGCCCTTGGAATTTGTAGCAGAGGCCAGGGGTGCATCTAGACAGCCTACGAGCCTCAGGAGAACACCTCATAACAAGAAATTATCCAGCCCAAAATGCCAAGAGAGGCAAACTGGGGAGCATAGTCCTCATAGGAAGAACGACGAAGCAGTGCTGAAGAGCTCTTCTGGGAGACTGACGGGCGCGCAGGCCTGGGGACTGCAGAAGACAGACGTGCTTATCCGCTCACAGCAATGGAGCCGTGGCAACCAGGAGGAGGACAGCAGTAGCTGCATGGGGAGCTGGCCGGGTGCCTGCAGGGTACTCATGGCCATCTGTTGGCTTGAGTTGTGCACAGATGACTTGACTTACTCAGGTGCTCAGTGGTCGAGCGAGTTCAAGTGGGAGCTCTTCACTATGAGCCTGAGGTCCCCTTCGGCCTCTTGTGGTACCTCTCAGTCCTGCTTCTCAGAATAAAACTCAACCTCGATGTGACAAGAGACCAGGACTTGGCTCCTGCTTCTCCCCAGCCTCAAAGTCCACAGCACCCTCACATTCCATCCCCCCGACCCGTCTCCCTGCAGCCCTTCAGTCTGTGTCTTTGCTCTCCTCCACAGGCCTCAGCACATGCTGTATTTCCTGTGCCACTCTTTCTTTCCCTCCTGGCCAGGCCTATTTCTACTCATTTCTCAGTTGGCAACTCATTTTCAAGTCCTCTGGGTGACACCCCCAGTCTTCACACATCACCCAGATGCCACTGTTCTTTGCTCCTCCAGCACCCAAGAAAAACATTCCCCAGGATGTAGACTATACCACAGCGAGTAATAAACACCTGTTCCTGCATGAAGCCCTTACAGCTGATCACCTGCCCTTTCATCTCTACACGTTCACAGTTAGCTCAAGTGCTTTTGCTAAATAAAAGAGTGAATGAATTCCTGTATGGGTAAAGGCACAGGACTCGTGAAATAACAGAGATCGTCAGAGCTGGAAACACAGATCAAATCTTCAAGGAAGAATGCGAGTGACCTGAGAACCGTGGTGAGCACCCACCAGAAGATGATGTGAAGAAGAGATCTCAGCCAAGAAACCACACAGGAGGGACAGACAAAGGGGTACCTGACAGAGCTCGGGAGCCAGGAGGGAAGATGTCTGATGCGTGTGCTTTGCCACGTGCTACTGAGGTCCAGATGGACTGTGAATGTGTCAGAGACCTTGAAAAGAGGGGGTCTACCCTAGTAAGGAGAACACTGTCCCACAACAATGGAGAAAGGCCCCGTTGATGAGTCAAGAACGGCAGAAGGAAACCTTTCTGTGAAGGGGTCACAACGGGTCCTGAAGACTTAGGGAACAAACAAGATGGAACGTATGAGGATACTGCCAGAGGTGGGGTTGTGGATGGTGATGGTTTCGCAGAACCTGATGTGGCTGCCTGGAAGCCAGTCATGTGGGCCATGGGGCTCACAGGGATGGCGTTTGGTGTCCAGAGCAGGGTTTTCTCCCTTTGCCCGTGACATCTGTGAGGTAGCTGTGCCACCTGCTTGCCTGGCCCAGTGCATGTTTACATCAAGAGCTAGGACACCAGTGACAGATTCACTAAGCTCCTGCTGACTTCATGGCCGGTTTCCTATGCCACAATGCTGCCTGGTAAGCCGCCCTTCCAAGGGAATCCATTCATCTGGAAACCGGTGAAGACAACATGGCAGCAGGGAAGGGGGTGCCCTCCTTCTGCTCTACTGCTGATCTCTGAGCTGGGCCCTGATTTCATGACAGAGCAGGTGGCCAAGGCTAATTTGGCCACCTCCCTCTTCTGGGGCACAGGGTGCTGTGTCCCCTGCCCCTGCAACTTTACCTGCGACTTTGCTTCCTCGCTTCTGGTCTTGGCACAGGGGCCCAGCTTTAGGCTCAGCATCTCCTGGTTATTCTGCTTTTGAGACTGGAGGCACTTCTGCCTCTGCCGGATGTTGCCCTTCTGGATGGAGGAATCCTGGGGGATGCTGGAGGAAAGCCACCAGACAATTGAGAATCTGCTGCTCTTAGGATGTCCAGCTAGAGAGGTGGGGGTGGGTCGTCTTTTGAGAAAGGCAGGGTTATCTTCCCCTGGCTATTCCAAAGGCCAGCCTTGTTGAGAGAAGGGGAGGATGCCACCAGGGCACTTAGAAGGCAGAGAAGGAGGGATCCCTGGAGTGCAGCTAGTGTCAGAGAGCTCATGTTCTCAGGATACAACCAGGGCACAAACCTCAGCAACTGAGAAATACAGCTACTGGTTACCCTCAGGCCCTCATGCGCACTGGTATGCTACCATTTCCCTCATAGCTTCAGGGAGGACAGCCGGCTGGTCTTCCTGGTCTACCTCTCATCCTGGCTGTGTCTCCCTCAGTCCAAGCTGGCTGCAGCCTCTCCTGGAGGCCAGCCAAGGCTCCGGCGAGCAGGGGTACCTGAGCTCCGGGTAGATGTTCTCCAAGTACCACTTGAAGTTCTGGCACTGCAGATTATTCCTCAGGTTCAGCCTGCTCTCGATGCTGGGGGCGACAAGACAAGACACTGGCATCAGAGGCAGAACCGGCAGTAGCTCTCAGGCTGGGGAGCGCCAGGCGCGACCACTGCCCACGCACTGAGCCCACGTGTCTCTGGAGGAAGCTGGGGAAATGAACCAAGTGCAGATTCCTATAGCTGCAGACAGAGCTATGGGAACACCTAGCAATATCTCACCATGGCACAGTAATGACACCGAAAACCAGCACTTTTCCTTGAAAATGGGATTTGGGAGTGTTTTTACTTTTCATTAAAAACAAAGCTACAAGAACATTCAGTGTGCTGCTAATTCACTGTCAGAACTCTGGGTCTACTTATTCAGATTCTGTAGTTGAAATACTATCCCCTGTTGCTCCAGCCTCAGAGAATCCTGTTTCTTGGCTGGTGCTGGCATCTGGTCATGCGTTTGCTCCTCAGACATTCACTGAGCACCTACTCTCTGCCAGCTATAGCACCCAATGTGGGGTACAATGGAAAGCTTTCAGGCAGTAGCGAAAGAAGTGTGAGAGCCCCTTGTGGCATGGGGTGAGCCCAGTGTGTGTGTGTGTGTGGGTGGGGGGGCATGTGAACATGAAGCCTTGCTGTGTGGGGCCATAGCAGCGAAGGTGGTGCTGGGATGCTGGTGTCTGGAAGGAGCAGTGGACAACACAGACAAACAGACCAGAAACTGTGAAGCTCCTCAAGTGATTCCACCAGGCAGACTAGTTTAGAGAGCCCTTCCTAAAACTTTGTTCCTTGAACTGAAGTCTTCAAATCAGCACTGCACCACCCAGGGGCTTATCAGACAAACAGAAAGTGGATGGGATATGTGTCCTGCAAGAGGCTGAGGGTGGGCAGAGAGTTCAGCATGTGTGCAGGAGGTGCAGAGTTTTAAAAACAGATGAGCACATGTGTGCCCAGAAGGGATCAGGGAAGTGGGAGGGATGGGAGCAGGAATGGTACACACAGCGTCATATGAGGCATCACTGAGGAGTCTGGACATCACCTCAAGGGTGCTGGGATGACGGTGATGGGCCCCGTGCTGGAGATGACATGGCAATGTCTGTGCTTGGAAAGTGTCTTACTGTTGGTCTGGGAATGGCCTTGCTAGGGCAGAGCTGGGTCAGCGAAGACAGAAAGGAAGTGGCTGTGGAATCCCAGGTGCCAATCATGCCTCCACTAAGGAAGCAGGGGAGGGAACGGGGAGTGACAGGGTCAGTCCTCCACTCTCCTCATCTACATGGCCTCGAAGCACCTAACTCACACTCAAGCCCTCCTTCCTGGCGGCCAGCCCATCCTACTGTCCAGCCTCCCCTCTTCTCTTCTTACTCTCTCTGGTGCCTCAAGACTGAGCCAGAATTTCCTGGAGCGCGCAGGCCACACCTCCTCACCAGACTCTGCTCCTGGGACAGGAAGGGCAGCACACTGAGTGTTCCGTGCTCAGCACGGGCCTGAGTACTCACAGTGTGATGGTAGTACAGGCAGCGTGCAGAGGGGGATGGAGGGGTCAAGAGTGACACCCATGTTTCTCACCTGGCCAAAAGAATGCCAGGAAGACAACTCATAGGGGTGAGCAGTATGAGAAGAGGACTGGGTATGAGAGCAGGCTTCAGGAATTCAGCTTAAGACTCGTGGAGCTGGAGATGTCTGGGAGACACCCTGGAGGAGGCATCTGGTTTATACTGGGGTAAAGGGGCCTGGAGCTCAGAGGAGACTAGTTAAATAGATCAGAAGCACAGAAGTAGCAGTCAGTGTCAGGGGCATGTGTAGTAAAGGGATTCTCATAGACCCTTGGGGCTAAATTCAACATATAAGGAGGGGGAAGAAGACACGGAGCTTACCAACAGACCCAAAAGGCTGGGCTGAAAGGCAGAAGAGGAGCCAGCAGAGTTCTGGAAGCCTGGGGTCCCCTGGGGCATGCCTTGGCGTGGAGGAAGGGAAGCAGCCTGCCCATAAGGGCAGGTAAGAGGCGAGTAAGGAGTGTGACAGCCCAGGCTGAGCCTGGGGGAGACCCTGCAAGGAACGGGGTGGCAGCGAGGCAGCCTACACAAAGCTGAGCCCTAAACTGGCTGAAAAAAAGGCAGAGTGTAGGTGACACGATGCTGGATTGAGGAGAGCTTTTAGTTTATTTGCTTTTCTCTTTTTAAGACAATGAGCAACTGTGACCGTGGACAGGAATGACTGAGCAAAGGAGAGATGGGGCCAGGGTGTGTGGAGGCGCCTCGGCAGTCCTAGCTGCATATGTAATCACATGAATGAGGCTGGGGTGTCACAAATTAGATGGCCAGGGTCCTCTGATCCAGTCAGTCATCTGGGAAAGGAGCCAGAAATTGTGACACTCCTCAAGTGATTCCACTAGACGAACTAGTTTGGAGATCCCTTCCTAAAACTTTGTTCCTTGAACTGCAGTCTTCAAATCAGCATTGCATCATCTGGGGGGCTTATTAGAAACACAGATGCCCAGAACTGGATTCTGGGAGATCCTGGTGCACTCTGAGGTTTGAGAGGCCCTGCACCAGAAGGCAGGAGGAGATGAATCCAGCCTGTGGGAACCACGCAGACGCTGGTTTATGAATGAATGCAGGCAGAAACGGTGCGACCACAGTGCCGGTGGAGGGCTGGCCTACCACTGCAGGAAGCACAGCTGTCCCCGAGACCGGAGAGACGGGAAAAATGGCACAGAAGCGGTGAGGCTAATGGGTTGGTTTGTCTTGGGAAATCGATGTCTACATCATCTGTAAAGCAGTTGTTATTTGCTCAGAGGCAAAGGAAGGGGTGGACTCAGGCAGGTGGGGGAGAAGATTCGGCATGGACTAGGGCTGCAGGGGTACAAGGCATATTGGCTGGTTCTGATTTAATCCTGTTCACTGATAGGCTGGACCTATGAAGGCCAGACTGCAAAAACCCATCTGTTCAACAACCTCCGTGTCATTAGTGAGTAACGTTAGTAGGGCAAAGGCCGTTAGCTGGTCCCAAAGAAACACAAACTATTGCACAAATGAATTTGCTGTTTCCTCTGCTCTTATCAGCTCTTATTTGGAGAATGCAAGGTCACACAGTTTTGGAACAAGGCAAGTGCGGTCTGAGCCTCCAGCTCTTACAGTGGTGTGATTCAGGGCACCTGCCTCAGGCTCAGTTTTCTTATCTAACGAACAGGTAACAGAGCCCATTTCTCAAATCTGAGGGCAGATAAATGGGGGATCTCATTAAAGGCACAGGGCCCTTGAATATCTTTTCCCCTGTCTTCTCCTTCCATGAAGCTTAGGCATTTCTGGGTGGGACACGGGCATGCATCCTGCTCCTGCAAGGAAGGACGGGAACTCAGGCTTAGGCAACTGAGAAGCAGAAGGCAGTCGGACATACAGGGACCACTCCCACCTTTCTGCAGAGAGATGGAGATACTGGTGCAGTGTGGAAGGTCCAGCTCAGCTCCCCCTAAAGAGCTGGTCGTGTAGGTGGCAGAAGGTCCCCGTACAACTAGGACAGCGCACAGCACTAAGGAATGTGAACGCAGAGCTCCTGGCTTAGAGGCCCCGGGAGACCAGCTAAGCTGACAGGCCTATGGGCCCCAGTCCTTCTTGCTTCCCTCCCTTTTCAACCCCAGAGACACTTACTTCCCAAAGGGCCTCTCCAGGGCAAAGGGCCGGGCAGCATAGTAGTACTGCTTGTATTCATCCATCCACACTTCGGCTGTCCTCTTGGTGTTCCTGGGGAGACGGGGAGTGCCACGAAGGGGAGCCCATGTGACATACCAGTTGTAATCCATGTGGGCAAAATTGCTACAACCTCCCCTTCCCACCCTGCCAGGAGGAGGGCACCAGAATCAAGTCCTTAACATGATTGTTCCCATGGTGCTCAGCCCACCCAAGCACCTTCAATCTCCAAAAGCATCTGTACCCCAAGACGCAGCATTTTGGTAGTAATAGCAAACCTTTCCCCAAAAAGTACAGATTGGGAAAAGCACACGAGGAACTGAACTTCCGTGGCTCTCTGAGGAATCAAAAAGGACCGGGAGAACTAGATGTGCTCATTTTTGCCAGCAATTTGGACTAAAGAGACAGGGCCTGTGATGCGCATCCCGTCCCGGGTCAGCCTGGGCTCTTGCTCCAGGAATCTTCCTTCTCTATGGAGGTTATGCTTAGGTCCCAGCTCTCCATGGACAGTCAGCTCACATGCAGGCCAAGCAAGGAGCTTTGTGTAGGTATAAGGAATTAGTAATCAAGTGTCTCCTTCAGCCATCCGCCAGCACTTTAGTTTTTTTCATCAGATACTTGTTATGAATCTGACCCCAAAGGTCACCCACAGAAAAGGAGACAGACAGGTGACAGAACACAGAAGATATGTCACTGCTCAGCAGCCAGGGGTGCAGGGACCTCCAGAGCCAAGAAAAAGAAAGAAAGAAAGAAAGAAAGAAAGAAAGAAAGAAAGAAAGAAAGAGAAGACCAGTAAACAATCAGGTGGCAATGGTTTGGGCAGCCACAGCATGTGTGAGGCCCGTGAACTTAGGAACTAAAAAGTGCTTGCTACGGGTGCTAGTTTAGTGTGGGAGTAGAGGCATTCGCTAAAGGAACTTGACAAGCACCTTCCCAGCTGGCACCTTAAATGACAGTTTTATACCTGCAGCCCCAATCTGGCCTAGCAGCACCTTGCTGGCCCTTCCTGACCCCAACTGGAAACCTCTCTGCCTGTCTGTACCCTAAACACTGAGCGGCCCAGCAGGGACACGCAGGATGCCGAAGGTCAGAACCCAACCTTAAATATAATGAACATCCGGAGCCCCAGGCTCTGTCACCTGCTTTCCCAGGTGGTACCCTTCCATGTCCCTCTGGGGCTCCTGCACAGCCACACCACTTTCCTATACCACATGTCCTTAGCTTTCCATTTTAAATACCCATCCGCAGAGGCAGTTTTGCCCTTGCTTCCCCGGCCACTGATTATCTCATCATCCTGCCTTTAACCACCATAGTTCTGCAATACGTGTTGCTATTTTTCCCCCTGGTCAAATCCATGCCTCCCCCGGGACAGCTGTGTCAGTATGTGAGACGCACCTATTCAAGCACGTGAAAAAAAAACCAAGGAAGAACACAGAGGAGGACAACAACACCCTAGATAAAAAAAAGCACCAAAAGGGATACACAGCTGCCCTTCCCCAAACGGACCAAGCCACAGAAAGAAGAGGGGGCTGGATTGACGACAAGAGACAAGAGTATCAAGGGGGGTAAGGGGAGAAAAACTAAACGAAAAGACAAAAGAGATCTAAATGAATTATTTGGGGAGGGTGCTATAAGAGAAATGATGTGTGTGGACGGAGGAAGCCGGAATAGGCAAATGGGCAGCCTGAGGTCACTGAACCCTACTATCTGCGGTGTAGACATGCTGTCCCCAGGCAGGAGTGAAAACGGCTGGGACAGGAACCAGGTTGGGAAGTTCCAGCCTGGACACTTCTGGTCCGGAAGCCAACACTCTGACAGCATCTTCCCATGCTGCCCCAGCCCCTCGTCTTCCCATGCTCATCCCCTAGGGACTCCATACAAGGTGGTAGCAGCAGATCCTCTAGCACTTGGAACCAAGAAAGCTGCCCCTCCAGTGACTTTCAATCCCCAGAACTGAAGCCCGAGCCCAGCAGGATGGAGCTGGCCAGCAACCTGACGCCTGGAGGCTCGGTAGGAAGAAGCCCTGTCAAGCTTTGGCCCTAATGCTGGACGCCCAGGAAGAATCCAGCAGACATTTGGCTCATGTCCATGCAGGGACCTCAGATCACCTTGTGGAGTACCAGGGGCAGCTGCAAACCCTCCACCTTGACCACCTGGCTGCTGTCCACACATGTTGCGCCTGGGGTACACACTTACTTTATGTATGTGTTGGCATTTCCATCTGGGAAAACGTATGGGTGCTTCTTCCGGAAGACGTGCCCTACTCGGCTGCAGGGGACGATCTCCAGGCTGCCCCCACACATCCACACACGGAAGGAGATTTCTGCAAGACAGTCACACCCGTCTCATTACTTCCCCATACAGCTCCTCTGGAATGGAGGCAATAGGCCCCAGGGAGCCCCATACCCGGCCGAGAAGCTATGAACAGATCCTGCACCAGACTGGGTGCTCCCCTGCCTGGGAGCACATCTGCAAGGGGGAGGCCGATCTCACATACCGAGGTGGTATGAGGTAATCCAAGACCAGGGGCTGGCTCGCTGGCCCCTGAAATACATGCAGCAGCAGGCCCGGCGGGCAGGGAGCTTTGCGGGGGTGTTTCTGCCTAGAAAAGGGAGTCTTGGGAGCAATGAGAGTCCCTCCGGAGCATGCAGAAGATTTCAGAAGGAAGTTAGACTCACTGTACAGAGTTATCACCTAGCCCAGCAGAAAGAAATAATGTTTGAGAACACAGACTTCTCAATTAGACCACATATTTGTCATGAGAAGACTCGGGAAAGGCTACCACATGATGCCACACGGATGCAGCTAGCGGACTAAGCCCCTTGAATGCATCTGGCTGAGGCGTCCATGAACACTCCCCGCACACCAGCATTGCGATCGGACCACTCGATAAGAGCTTTGTGAATCCTGAGCAGTAACCAAGGGCTGAGAGCAGATGTGGCAAATGCCAGCAGCTGCGAAGCTGTCGCCGAGGGTGCTCCCCAGGGTGGGGCTTTGGCCCATACACCATTTCTTCCACGCTGACTGCTGTTGTGGGTACCTCGGAGCCATGGGTGGGGTGAAGCTGGCGAAGACAGCTGTGGTCCTGTATTTCCCCCCAGGACTGCTCAGCAGCGGGCTTCAGGCAGGGCTTCTGCCCCAGCACGGAGCAATGGCACACCAAGGGGACAGGAGACTATTTCATCACTGTCACTGTTTAGAATTGCCAGTGCATGGTGATATTAAAAAGCAGAATGACTGTTAGACAGTGTTATTATTGCTTTAAGATTCTCTACAGATAGATACTGCATCCTTTACTGACAGCACCCAGGGCTGGCCGCCCCTCCTTGCACCCCACTGGGATGCAAGTCAGGGGTTCAGGGGCAGGAAAGAGGACGCTGGTATTTCGGGGCCTTCCTCCCACATGCCTGCTCTCTCCCCTCCAGCAGCCTGAGCCCACCTTCCCTGCCACAGGGCCTCTCTCATGGGCTGTCTCTCTCACTCCCTATTCACTGTTTCCCTTCGTTTCAATGTTTCCAAGCAGGTCCCCAGCCTGGGATCTTTATCCAGAGCCTCACCTGCTCCCACTCACATTCTCAGGCACTCTTCCCCACACCTCCCTCCCATGTCTCCTTGCAAATCTGCTGGGTTGCGAGGCAAGAGTTCTTCACACCATGCCTACTCCATCACCTTCCCTGTCCCTGCCCTTCTGCCTGGGGGCTCTCCTGGACAGCCTGAAGCTCACTCCCAGAAACTTGGGGGGAAAACAAACAGGAAGAACTTGACTTTGGGCTCAATGGCCAGAGTCTGCAGTAACCTGTGTCCCTAGGAAACCTGCTTCAGTTCAAAGAGGCCGGAGTTCTTCGTATGTAAAACAAAGGTGAAAATACAGCACCTGGGACAGCCACCACCATCAAACGAAACAGAATTCAGAGTGGTCGCACAAGCTAAATGACTGACAGCTCAGGGACAGGAATGGCGAGAACTTCAGAAGGCAGTTTCTTTACCACCTGGGCACTGATGTGCACTGCTCACAAGGGGCCACTTCTAACTTCTTAGACTCGTTACAGCTTCCTCCTTCATTCCCACCTTCTGCTGTGCTTCAGGACAGACCTGAATGTTGTGGACTTCACATCTCAGAGGCTGATGCTCTACGAAGGTCCACAGTGCCGAGTGAGCTGGAATTTGGCTGGGGGACTCTCTCAGTCTTGCGCCCTGCAGCCTGGTGTTTATGTGAGTCACTGAGCAAGAAGTGGCTCAGCCAACTGCCCGACACCCACACCTCCATCGGCAGCAAGCATATGACGGGCTTCAGCACATGTGTGACTCAGCCTCAGGATGTCTTCCTCCACACGCGTGTGATCTCACCACTCCTCTTCAGGGACTTTAAACAAGGTCTGCTCTACTTCCCAAAAAGGAAACTCTTCTAATCCCCCCGAAACGAGAGACGGGAGCCTCGCTCACTAGATATAACCTGTGTACTTCGCGCCAGCCTTCCTCTAAAGATATGCATGTGCTTCGGCTAGCGTGTCTTCCTTTCCACGTATTCAAATGAGACATATGTCCTCCATCATTTGCAAAGCAAATCCCTCCCACTCCTCCCACCCCTCCAATCCCTTTCTCTCTCAGTGCTATATATGCCCAGCATTTTGCTTCTCTCTGAATCTCCTGGCCCCTCCCCTCTGCCACAGCCCTGCACAGCACCTTGCTAGGGCCATACTGTCACCCGGCCCTGGCTTTTCTTCTTCTTCCTCTCCCCTGGCCACTTTCTTCCCCTTTACCCTGAGGATCTGTCTTTGGATGTCTTCCTGACACGACCTCCTCATCTGATCCCAACACACATTCCACGCTAAGGACTCCCCTTAGGTCCACCAGCCCCGCTCCACTCCAGGCCCTCCTCCACACCCAAGAGCTGGCCAACACCTCCTAGAGGTGCAACAACTACCATCACATCCGATGTGGGTCTTCTCCCCCTCCTCCAATTCTCCCGCAGCCCACTGCAGCTCTGTCTCCTTGAAGACCATTCCTCAGTTTCCTGTGCCTGCTGTATTGGTACAATAATACTGAGTATTACAGTTCTACAAACATTAGCCATGGGAGGGAACGACTCTTCCTGTACTCCTGGGCCAGTTCTTTCTTAGACGACAGCTTATTCACCTTCCTTACAACCTGCTCGGTGGCCACTGATGTTATGAATGCAGAACAGATACTTTTTTTTTTTTTTTTGAGACAGGATCTCATTCTACAGTTCAAGCTGGTTCTGAGCTCACTAGGTAGCCTAGACTGGCCTCAAATTTGCAGCAATCCTCCTGCCTCAGCCTCCTGAGTGCTAGGATTACAAGCATATGCCACCATGCTTGGCTTACGTGGTGCTGGGAACTCAAACTTGGGTCCTTAGCGCTTGACCGCTGAGCTATTCCTCCAGCCCCTCCCATGCAGAACAGAGTCGCTGGGAAGTGAAGCTCATCTCCCCAAATCCAAAATTCAGGCTCTTGCCTTGTCATGACTTTGTCTCAACAAAACATGTGCCAGGGGTCACTGCAGCCATGGGTGCAAAGATACTGACTTGAAAGAGCTCACAAACCAACAGAAGGAACAAACGCATAATTGTCACATTCCTACCTCATCACTGCCCTCATCTAACCTACAGAATGCCTGTCTTAGCTTTCCTGCAGGCCAGCCAGCAGCTCCATCCAGAGATGCCTGCAGCCCCAGGTGAGTGAAATTTCTCTGCTCTAGAGACTATCATCACCAAATTTTGGGGAGGCAAGTTGCCTGACATAGATTGTGCGCTGCCAGTGGGGTCAAGAGGCACTACAGAGGAGGCAGCTCAGAGTTTCCAGATCAATGCACTAATTACTGGCAACGCAGGGTAGAGTATTTGAAACCCAGGGTATGTGCTGCCCTGCCCTGCCCTGTGCAACTGACTTCCGGCAAAGGATCTACATTCTCTAAGGCTGCTCTGCTAGGGCGGCTGGGGAATGCTAATTGCTGCTCTTCCTGCAGGGGGTGCTGGGACAAGTGTACCAGAATAGCATGTACTGGGATGTATGGCATGTGGGAACCCTTCTCTCTAGATCTGCAGTGTCAACGAAGGAAGAGGGAGCAAGGGACTTTGCAAGGTGTCTCTGAAGGAGGCTCCTGCTGAGTCACGCCCATCACCCCCTCTGGTGAGGAATGTCACAACAGACCCAGATCCACTCTGCATTCTAGGCAGGCAGGTATCTAATTCTTTCTCCTCACAGGGGGCACTGCGATAGCCTTAATTTCTTTGACCTTGAGATTAATATTAGGAGCCTAATTGCCCTCCTGCCCTCTATTTCCCCTTTCTTTCCTTCCACCTCTTCATCAAACCACCAGGTCTCCAAGAGGTCACCTTTCACTTGCGCCAACACCTACCTGGAAGTTCCATGACAAGCTGTGGGCAAGAATTCAAGGGAAAATAGGCCATTGTCTCCTTAGGAAGTACTTCCCGGCTTTGTGTACACTCCTGCTCTCTGGGCCAGGCAAGGTTCTTTGCTCTGTAGCCTAGTTTTTCACCAAGGCCAAGAGCACCATTCTATAAGGGAGCTGTTCCACACAATGGCTTATTTTACATAGTCTAGTTTCACAAAGTTTCTACATTTGGATGCTGTATACACAGGAGTGCTAGGCATCCTACTTGCCCAAGTTTAAATCCACTGAGGAAGGAGAGGAGAGGAGAGTTTAGAGAGACAGGTCTATCTGACAGCTGTCATTCTAATTTTACACACATATCTGTGATGGTAATACTTAAGTTCTCAGGGCTTACTCTGGGCCAGGAAGCACCTTTGTGCTGTAGCTAGAATGTGTCCCCCAAAGCGAATGTGCTAGAAACTGAAGTCCCCAAAGCAAGACTGTTGAGAAGTGGGACCTTTTAAGAGATGATTAGGTCAATGGATGGTTACTATCCTAAGAGTGGGTTCCTGATTCCTCCAGCCCCTCACGTGCACTCTCTTGTCCTTCCACCACAGGGTGACACAGTTGGAAGTCCTCACTAGATGTGTGTCCATTGACCTTGGACTTGCCAGCTTCCAGAACTGGTCTTTATAAATTACCCAGTCTGCCATTCTGTTACAGCAGCACAAAATGAATTAAGACACTCTGCTTTATTCCTTAATGAATGCAGAGGCTTGTCTAAAGATAATCTTACTGGCTCACAAAGGATGGCCTTGAATCTGAGCAAAACCGTATTTCATTCCAATCTGGGACAATCAGGCTGCATCTGAGGAGACCTGGCATTTCATAAGTCTTGGATGCTCTTTCTAGATAGGGATGGAAGTCTTTCCATCTGAGCATGGGAAGGATGAGGCCTAAAGATAAGATGGGTGAAATAAACTATCCTGGCACCTGCGTGCCTCATTAGCTCCTGCAGCCCTGTGATATGGGGTGTGATTGTTTTCTGGTGCCACTGTAATGAATTACCTCACACCTAGTGGGCTTGGTTGGGTCCTCTGCTTAGGGTCTCACAAGCTGAAATACAGGTATTGGCAGGACATGGTCCTTTCTAGAGCCTTTGAAGAAGACTCCACCTTTACCCTCATTCAGTTTGTTTGAAGGACTGAGTTCTTGGGGCATCAGGGCTGAGGTTCCCTTTTCCTTGCTGGTGTCTCTCTGTAACTTTAGTGTTGCCCTCTCAATTGCTGGTCAGGCCTCTCGTGGGCTTCAAATCTTTGACTTTTTCCATTCTCTGCTATCTCCAGCCTCAGCAAGCTCTGCTGTTAGGGAGCACACCCATCTGCATAACGCTTTCCCTTCACGTCACTGGTAAGTGACCTTGTGATGGTTTGGATCTGGAATGTCCCCCAAAAGCTTCATGTATTTGGGTGCAGTAGGGTACCTAAAGAACCATGCGCCTTTGGGAAAGGCTGACTGGAAGGGGTGGATGCTTGGGGTTTGACCAGGAGGGACTATATCAACTTGTTGATATTGGGGGCAGGGGTGTCTACAGCAGAGCTTTCAGGTGGGTGTTAATGACTTGTGGGACAGGAGTGAGGGAGGGGCATCCACTCTGGGTGTGGGGGACCCAAATGGCAGCTTGAACTAAGGAAAGGAAGGGAGAAGAAACACTTGCTACAGCTTCTCCATGAAAGCTCTGGGCGTCTCCAGATACTGACCTGCTGCTGCTTCTCTTGGCTTCTGTCTGCAATGCCATGAGCAGCTCTTCACCCTCTACTGTGTGCTTCCGCCTCTGCTGGCTGCCATGAATGAACTGAGTGAGATCCTCGGAAAGTACCTTTCCTTCCATAAGTTGTGTATGCTGGGTATTTTGTCTCAGCAACGACAAAGTATCTAAGACACACGGTAATCACATCTCCTGAGATCTTTTCAAAATGTAACATCTTGATAGGTACCAGGATTGGGATGTGCACATCATTTGCATCTCTGTACCACAGAAATCACTATCCCCACTTTAAGACTTAGAAACAGGTTCAGGGAGGTGAAGTCATTTCCCCTGATGGGAAAGTTAATTGTAACTAAACTTAGTTGTGTCTGGCTCCACAACTCATGCTCTTCCAATAATACCCCCACACCCCTGAGCCTGGAATAGCCTGGCATCCCAGAGTACATTCTGGGATGGTGGGTGTTGGTGAGTCCTTTCTGGGACCCACCTCATATCTTTCTTTTCAGCACTGGCTTTTGTGCCTGCTGTTTCGGAAACTTCCCCTTCTAAATTCAGGAATCCCATATTCTCCACGCTTAGCCATGCCAAGGACTCCTTTATTGGGAATATGCACTCCCCCCCCCCCACACACACACACACTTATTGAGCAACAGATTTCCTTTTATCTCTAAAGACCAAAAGCTAAAAGATGCAGCTCAAAGTGAGTAGATACATTGCATGTATCCTGTGTTATGTAAATTGCAGTTTAAGCATCCAATTTTAATGCAAATCAACTTCTGAAAAAAATGTCTAAAAGCCACATTTCCCTAAAGCCTGCTCATATCCTAAACTGTGGATATAATTATCAAAACTATTCAGCTCATCTTAGAAACATTTTGTGGGAACTATGGCACCAGGATGAAGGTCTGGGTGACTGTGTGGGAGGGAGTTTGGCCAAGGCACAGCAAGGGTTCACGGACCACTTCAGCGGAGAGCAGTCTGCTACTGAGCAAAGGGTCCAGGGATGGCTTGGCGAACAATCTCATGTATATTTGTGCTGTGAAATTAAGTCAACCCAGTGTATGCAAACACATCTACAACATACAGCAATTTCATTTCCTGGCAAGGAAAGATGCTTCTGCCTGCTGTTATTACTCTAATGTTTAAAGTGAACCCTTAAGCATGGCTCCACTGCATGCAGTAAACCTATTTTAAATAGCTCCTCAAATTTTGTACAGTCAGCCCTCCGCATCTGTGGGCTCCTCATATACAGATTCCAATATCCATGGCTTATGGGTTTATTGAAAATATTCTTTAAAAGCTGCACCTGTACTCAACATGTACAAACTCTTTTTCTGCCATTTTCTCCCAAACCATATAGCTACATACATAGCAAATACATTGTATGAAGTACTGTATGTAATTGAGAGGTGATTATTTTTTTCAGGTTGTGAAGAGAACACTTTATTTGGGAAAATTACAGCAGGGAAAAGGAAGATAGAAAGGGAAAGAAAAAAGGGTAAAGCTTCTGCTAATCAGAAGGGGGACCCAGAAATGTGAGTTGCCCTGAGAGGTGATTTAAAGCAAGAAGTGGCTGTGAACAGGTTGTAAGGAAATACTCTGCCATCTTTTAAAAGGAACCTAAGCCACTCTACAGATTTTGGTGTGGGAGGTGATCCTATAACCATTTCCCCACAGGTAACAAGAAACAGCTGGAACTGTGTTGCCCTCCCTGCCCTGAATTCCCTTCCCTTTCAGTCTCTCGCTTTTTGCACACATATTTAATGAGAAGTTACTAATGCTCTGAGTATCAAGAACGAGAAGCTGGGTGAACGCTCTTGCCTTTAAGGAGCTGGAGGTTTACCGGGAGGCTGAGCAGGGCATCAGGCACAAATGTCAGGCAGATGCATTCATAACAGCGCAGTGATGGCAAAGAAAACCTGGTGTTGAGGGGGCACAGAGTGACAGAGGGCTGGGCAGAAGAGAGGGCAGAAAGGTGTCCTATCTTAGAGGAAGCCATCCCTGAGCTGCTTTCTGCAAGGAATCTGTGCTCAGAGGAGAGGGAGGCTTGGTCACTGTAGAGGGTCAGGCACACTGAGAAATGGAGGAGTTTCTGTCGGTGACTTTGGAAGCTGGAGGCAGGAGAAGGCGATGAGGCGTAAGAAGCAGGTAAGACCACAGGGGGACCTCACAGAGGAGATGGGCTTCCTCTCAGGACAGGAGCAACCACAGTGGACCTAGGCCTGGAGGTCTGCATTTTGGGAAGAGCACTTTGGCAAGGGAGTGAGAAGATGGATTTTACAGGTGCAGGTCAGAAGCTGAGCACCACCTATATGAGGATGGATGAGTGGGGATGGACGGGATGGGATGCTGAGGGAAGCGGATCTTGAGGACCTGGAAATGTGTCAGGATTTGGGGTGGGGTGCTCCTTCTCCACACCTTGGAGCTATGACTCTTGCACCCTGAAAGGCCACTTCCTTCCCCCCTTAGGACTATCTCTCCTTTCCAGCTGAAGCATCTCACACATACCCATCCAAATCCCTGATCATTGTACAGAGCCAGTTTCAAATCCCCACCTTCATACAGTCAGGTCCTTGTCATCCCAACCTGCAGATGTTACCCATCCACATTATATTTCCACCCAGGGAAAAGCACTGTATTTTCTGGAATAGAAGATGCTAAAAAAAAAAAAAAAAAAGGAAAAAGAAAATCCAGAAATGTCTTTCAAAGTACTGTTAGCTGGCTACAACCTAATGGAATGTGTGGCTGTCTACTGTGCTATTTTGTGTGCTTTAATCATTTTTGTGATGGATTATAAAATGCCCCTCATACTCCTCTCTGTGACCCTTTCCCAACTTCTCTATACAAATCAGCCCGTTACTGCCAAAGCTGGAGAGATGAGATTGCTTCTTGATCTAAGCAGGTAAGTGTTAACACTGCTATGAAGGAAAGGTACTGGGAAACTGGACCACAGTGAGACATTGTTGAAAACAGCACACTGGCTGTACCCCAACTCCATGTGGAAGAAGGATCTTACCTTATACCCAGTCAGAACAGAACACCAAACCCTAGCTGACAAGCTGGAGGGAGCTGGCTTCAACTTCGGAGAATTTTCTAACAGTTCCACCAAAACACTCTCAACTCAGAATGTGCCCAACTATGACAGCGAATGCGCTGTCACAGCAGCGGAGGGGCAGAGACTGGTTGACTGGTGTCTATGAACAGTGCTGTAGGGAGGACTCATGTGCTACAGGGGAGGAGGGCTGGAATGCATCACCACATAGCAGTACTGTGAAATTCAGGACGCATAATCAGCTCCACCCATAGGCGAGAAAACCCTGCCCCACTGAGAGCCCTAACTGTGTTGTCTACAGGTTTTCCTGAGCTGATCCAGCCTCAAACTCCATCACAGGCCTCCACGGATGGGGGATTTGTTTGGCGAGTGGGTGTTGGGGTTTTCTGTTTAGTTTGCTGTGCTTCCAGTCTGGCCGCGGGCCTGGCAAGAGACCAACTTTTCTGATGGATTTCTCTACACTGCCCAGTTTGGGAGAACAGATGCTGTAGGTCAGGCCAGAAGCCATAAATTCCTCGGAAATAACTCTTAGTGACTGAGGAAGAAAGCCATAAAGCATTCGGAGGGCAGGGACAAGAGACAGAAGTGGCAGTGAGCCACGCCTGGGATGATGGCTAAGCACAGGGATGAGACCCAGGATCACTTTCTCGGCCTGTGAGATGCCTGGAGAGCCCGTTGCCAAATACATTCCCCCATGCTCGGAGAAGGGAAGGGCCCTGGCACTTGGGGACTCCCACTTTTACTCTACTGTGATTTGTTTGTTCAACTATTCCTGTGGGCTCCTGTGTGGCAAAGTACACCGCCGGCTGGAGACGGCCAAGAGCAAAACCAGTACACCTCTGCCCCATGATGTTTGCCTTCCAACAATCACTTAGGTCTCGCTTGTTGAAAAAAAAAACCTCATGCTTATTATGCCCACCTGGTACCAGGGCCTCTCCGTATTTCTCTCACTGGGCTTTTACAACCCCAAGAAGGAGAGTAATCATCTCAAAGTTACTTTTTTTTTTTTTGGTGGTAGTGCTGGGGATTGAACATTTTGCACTAAGCTACATGCCCAGCATTTATTTTGAGACAGGCTTTCGCTAAGTTACTGTATTACCCAGGTTGGACTTGAATTCACAGTCTTACTGCCTCAGCCTCCCAGAGAGCTGGGATTACAGGAGATTATAGGCATGCACTCCCATGCCTGGCTTAAAGTTACACTTTCAATACCTAAGGGGAATGAGGGTCACTCCATATTATTAGGTGGATGGAATGGGGCTTTCTGATAATTATGCTTCTCCTGCAGCTGTAACCCCAGCTCTACATCCCCATGGCTAGAGTCAGCTATCTGTGGGCATGGTTTGGGGCTTGAGGCTCAGTGAGCAGCCCCTCTCATTCCCCGCTTCCTCTCCCATTAAAAGATATAGACAAAATAACCCCAGGGTTTCTGTGGCAACTAACCTAGGCCCTCTTCCTGAGCACTGTGTGCTATTTTCAGAGCAGCCAAGGGATGTTAAGGGGTATTACTATCCTTCCTGTTCCTCATTCTTTCTCCTTAGTCTCCTTCCAATTCCAAACTCCTAAGTTCAGTGCTCCTAGTTCAAGCTTGAACCTTGGCTCCTGGACTTGCTCTTCCTTGGTCTTCCCCTCCTGGCTTTGGTATACTGCCTCCTTTCCCCGTTAGTCTGGGTGTGTTGCTGTCTGGGTCCTGAGCACCCACGGAGTCCCATGAGAAATCCCTTTGATACCACTACCCTCCAACAGTCACTGCTCTGGCACCACACCCAACCTTCCCCCAACGAATGACACACCCAGTCCCAGGCCTTTATCCAAGTATATGTGACTGTCCAGCTGCATGCTGGGCCCAAGGACACAGAGATCCCCACCCCGGACCCTAGGATGTATAGAATGGTACAGGCCAAGAGATGAAAGACGAGAACTTACCAAAGTTC